>JAZHEH010002436.1:0-11831 GCA_036589455.1 Ateles fusciceps | reverse complement strand
AAACTAGAAGAGGCACAGCCTCAGCTCCATGCAGGACGGAGGCACAAGAGCAGAATCTCCGTGG
Source organism: Ateles fusciceps (assembly GCA_036589455.1). NCBI lineage: Eukaryota > Metazoa > Chordata > Mammalia > Primates > Atelidae > Ateles > Ateles fusciceps. The sequence continues at coordinate 11,767 of JAZHEH010002436.1, read as the reverse complement.
GATGTCTTTCTGGAGCATCAATACTACTGCAGATTTGGAAGAAGCAAATTTAAATAATTTCCAACCTAAGACCCTGGAAATTTAAGAGAAAACTGGAAAGTCATCTGCCTTTAATAACTGTCAGTCATCTGTGCCTAAGTCAGACTTTCTCCAAGAAAGTAAAAAGAAACTCTGAGGAGAAACTGGTTTTCATTCTTCTAAGTAATTAAAATTAGAAATCACAGAACGTCGGTAGAAAGCTCCGCCCTGCCAGTCTCCTAAATCACAGTGTGGCCTTGGAATGGTTTTATTTGTATTTTTTGGAGGGGTTTGTTGACATATTGGGTATAAAAACTGGGGGGGATTTGACCAATTTTTGGAATTTTTTAGCTATCAGTTGGTGATTTACTTTGCACCTCATTTAATTTTTCTGTCCCCTCTCCAACTTGGACTCCATCACTCCACAGGTCTCTAAGACTCTTCATTTTCTTTAATCGTTTTCACTCTTTTATTCAGAATGGACAATTTCTATTGCTCTGTCTTCTGTTTCTAATCTTTGAATAAGCTCAAAAGTATTTTTAAAAATTTCTTATCTTCCTGTTTCATAATTTCCATTTTTTGCTGATGTTCCACATCTCTTAATTCATTGTTAGAATATTTTCCTTTACTCCCATGAACAGATTTATAATAGCTGCCTTTAAACATCCTGAATTACTCTTCAAAGGTACACAACAGAATTGGGAGTCTCTATAATGATTCTTTACAGTTTTAGCACACAACTTTAAAATTGATGAGACGTGAAGAAACACAAAAATGTAATGTGATCCATACACAATTTAAAAAGCAGGCAGTAGAAGTGGCCCATGACTGGTCCCCATTTTCACACCCTCCCATGCTGCACTACTGCCAGGCCACCAGGGGTGAGGGATGTGAACAGAACAGCACTGGAACCTGAATTGGGCTCTGGGCTCTGATGAGGAGGTGTGGGAGTTGTGGCTCAGGGAACTTCTGCCCTAACACTTTCTGACAACAAACAGACAAATGGAGGTCCTGTATAGAACAAAAATGCTTGGCCACTTAGGAGCTGCCTGACCAGGGAGGGGCCCAATTTCCCTCTCCTACCAAGGGCACCAGCAGAGGGAAAGGCTGAGTCCAGCTCAACCTGCAGCTCATGCAGTTTTGCAGTCATGCAGCTCTACAGCTTCAGCACTCAGGGAGCAGGGACTGGCAGCTTCTCTGGAGACTCCACCACTCAGAAGTAAGATGGGCCTGATGCCCCGGCTCACAAGGCATGGGGAGGACTGTGCAGCTCACACAGGAGGAGGCTTGCTGAGATGGAAGGGCTGAATCCAGGGCTCTCTCCTCCCAAGCCTCAGGATCCTGGTCCCTGACCTGCCTGCCCCAGGCTCACCCCATCCACAGAGTCCTTCATGGCAATGTCTAGCTTCACCAGGTCAGTGAGAAACCTGCCCAGAGAGGGCCCATCACCCTGGGCCATTGGGGTGGTAGTGTTGGTGAGTCCCCCACTGTCAGGTGCCCACCCAAGACCTGTCTCCTGAAATCTCACCAACCACTCCTGCCTGGATACTCCCTCCCCAGGTCTCCTACTTGGAAGAGCCCAGGACCCTCAGCTGCCTCCCCCAGCACTCTCCCTCCTCTCTATGTCTCCCCCAGCTGGCCACCAAGGCCATTACACATCCCTAGTTACTTCCATGGTGGGATTTTAACAAGTTATAAGGTCATGGAGTCCCCTGTCCTACAGTTTCCCAAATCTACACTGAGCCCAGCTCACCCAGGTGGTTTCTCTGGTCTCTCTAATGGAGGCATTTCAGGCCCTGTGGCCACATTAGGGCAGGGCTGGGGGAGGAAGACTCCCTGCTCTCTTGATGTGGAGGCCTCCAGTGAGGAGGGAAGAAGCCTGTCCTCTGACTCCCTGGAACCCCTCCCCGACACACATATACTCACCTGCTGCTCCTACAGCCTCATCTGGGCTGTCTGGAGATTCTTCTCTAGCATGGGCAATTTGGAGGTTCCCACCTGCCAGGGTCTGGAACAAGGTCAGGGAGACAATTCTTTCCTCTTCTCACTCAGTTATACCTCAAATCCTGGATAATCCAGCTGTGGCAATGCTCCCACCCCCTCCAGTGAGCCCTGATTCTAGATTCACTCCCAGCTCCAACACTCACTGCCTGTGTCACCTTGGGCAGGTGGCCAGGCCTCCCTGAGACTGTTTCCTCATCTGGGAGGTGTGATGGGAACCACACCTTCCTCACAGGGCCTCCTGAAGACTCAGGTTCATGTGGCTCTCAGCGTTGCTCTCACCATCACTGTTCATGGAAAGGGCCAGGCGCAAGCAACCTCAAATTCTCTTCCTCCCTGAACCCCATCATCATCTTGTGAGGCCTGCAAAATAGGCTCATCATTTGTACATTTGCCAGATGAAGAAACAGAGGCCCAAAGAGGGCAGTGAGTTGCCCAGAGCCTCACAGGAGAGGATGGCTCCTCCCACACCTGGAGGTCCTGTCCCAGCTGCCTTCACCCCACACCCCAGCACCACCACTGAACAGGGTCCCATCCTCTGGAGTCTAGGGGTGTCCACATTCCCATCCAGACTCAGCTATGGTGGGAGAGGGAAAAGGGGTCTTGGGAGGCCTGGTTGAGCAGCACCTACTTGTCCCAGAACCACTGGAATCTCTGCTCCACACGCCAGGCTTGATGCTAGACCATGATCCACCAAGGGAGTTCCCTGCACAGAACTCTCTCTTTCTCCACTCAGGAAGTGGTCACCCAAGATGCCATTTCAGACTGACAGGGCAGGGTCTTCCTAAGGTACTGGATGGTGACATGTCACTTCCTCATTTCCAGGGAAGGTTGTGAAATCTGGTCAGGGAGAATCCACAGGGAATTCAAAAGTCTCCAGGTACTTATAAACCATCTGGATCTTTTGGTAGTACTCACTGGGCACTGGGGTGAGAATCCTGTGACTGTGACTGATTAGCAGTGTCTGCAAAGGACAGAGTGGGGGAGCCACAGCAAACACACATATATCCACACCGCATTTACCAATGGAGACCCACCTAGCCTGTGATATTCCTCTGCTGTCCCCATCATTGGTGCAGACAGGGTGACCCTCCCTGTAGAGGTGCAGTACAGGAAGAAGCAGTAGCAGAGGCCTGGCTTTCTAGGGAATTGCTGGGCTAGTCTGGGGAAAGGAGGAAGACCCACCTACCACACCCACCCCACAGCCTGCAGGAAATCCGTGCTAGCAGGATGGATCAATGTGAGAACCAGAGCCCTGCTCCTTCTGCATCTCATCATGCCTGCTCAACAGCCCAGCTGCCATCAGCACATCCCATTACTGGGGTTGCCTTCCCCCAAACCTTCAACCTGCCCACGGGCAAACACACAACTTTCAGTTAATCTAGTCTAGACAGGGCTGGAGGTTTTCAATTAAACTTTTAGTAAGATTTATCAAACACCGCATGTTCTCACTCATAGGTGGGTGTTGAACAATGTGAACACATGGACACAGGGAGGGGGAGCATCACACACTGGGGTATGTGGGGGGGGAAAAGGGGGAGGGACAACGGGGGGGTGGGGGAGTTGGGGGAGAGATAGTATGGGGAGAAATGCCAGATATAGGTGATGGGGGAGGAAGGCAGCAAATCACACTGCCATGTGTGTACCTATGCAACAATCTTGCATGTTCTTCACATGTACCCCAAAACCTAAAATGCAATTAAAAAAAAAAGAAAGACACACACACACACACACACACACACACACACACAGGTGTGCACACCCCCATGCCTGGCCCAGTACCCCTTCCAGCCCAATCTTTTTCTCTACCCCCCCAAAACACCTGACTCCCATCTCCCATCTCTACTGTTTCTTGATGTGCAAATCCTACTTAGGGTACTGTCTTTTCTGAAAATATTTTTAAATTTTCTGGAGCTTTTTCTATGGAGAGGGAAAAGAAGGAAAGATTTGAGAAACAATAAGGTAAAAGAAGAAATCATTTGAGAATAATAAGCAGATGTGGACATTCAATTTTCTTTTGAGAACCAAAAGGATCAAACTGCCTGGATGAGAATGTCTACGCTGGTCCTCTAAACATTTAGGGCTCCATGGGTCTGGGGAGGGAGCTCTGTGGAGGCTAAAGCAACTTTGCATTGGATGCAAATCCACCATGTTGACTTCGGATTAACCCCAGTTCTGGGAATGCCTTTAACATTTCTACTTGACCTACTGTTTCTTATGTAAGAGCACATACTTGCTGTAAATCTTCTTAGGTCAAAGCAACCTGGATGTATTATGCAAACTACAGGCTACAATGGGCACATCCTTCTCTTCCTGGAAGGCTGACTTTAATTGTCCTGCACAGTCTGAATACAGCACATATTTTCCCTTTTCCTATACTAAGTAAGCCCTAAATCTTGTGGGTAACTGCCTGGAGAACTACTTAAGTTGCTACCATTCAAGACCATGCTTTCTGTTCATAAATTCCCCCCAATAAATTACCTTTTACTGAAAAATTGGATTTGTCTGTCTCATTCTTTGGTTTCTTGACCCCTTCTGTGTTGGGGATCCCTTTGCAGATACAGCACTTTGTATATTACTAATATAAAGCAAGGTATATTAGTCCATCCTCACACTGCTATAAAGAAATACCTGGAACTGAGTTTCCTTGGCTCACAGTTCCACAGACTGTACAGGAAGCAAAGTGGCTTCTGCTCAGCTTTGGGAGAGGCCTCAGGGAGCTTAAAATCATGTTGGAAAGGGAAGAGGAAACAGGCACATCTTACATGGCTGGAGCAGGAGCAAGAGCGAGAGGGGAGAGGTGTGACACACTTTCAAACAACTAGATCTTGTGAGAGCTCTCACTATCACAAGAACAGCATGCGAGGGATGGTGCTAAACTATTCATGAGGGACCACACCCATGATTCAATCACCTCCCACCAGGCCTCACCTCCAATACTGCAGATTACAATTACATTTGAGATTCAGGTGTGGACACAGATCCAAACTATATAGTGGCCTGTGGGTATGTCTGGATTTTGCTAATCACAGCTGTTGGTAAAACTTGGGTCTTACCTAACCCAACCATGCCCAGGAATGTTATGGTGCCCCCTGGTCCCCAGACTTTCTGGGCACTGCTGGCCCATCCTCTGGATTGTAAATGCTCTAGGAGTTTCTGGGTAGGTTTCTGCAAAATACTTAAATCTGTAGAGATTAAAAGAATATTATCCATACAGTGTTCCCAGAGAATGAGGGGCATATCACTCCAAAATGTCTCACTTCCCTCTAAAACATGCCAGATAGGTGGGCTGTTGGGCTGTGTAAGTTTCTCTGGGAACAACCAAAAGGTACACTGTTGGTCCTCTCAGCTGAAGGCAAAAAGGTCCTGGGACTTTGGGTCTAAGGGTATGCTGCAGAAAGCATTTGCCAAATTCAGGACAGTGTGCCATGGACCTGAGCAACTATTGAGTTTTTCCAGGATTTGAGCCATTTGGGGGACAGCAGCACACATGGCCAGAGTCACCTTATTCAGTTCCCAATAATCAATGATCAACTGTCATATTATCCCAATAATCAACTGTCACACTCCAGGTTCCATCAGGCTTGGGCACCAATCACACAAAGCTGTTTTATGGGCTCTGTGCAGACATGCAATCCCCATCCTCTCCAAGTCCTGAAGAGAAGCTATGATCTCAGGCCAGGCACAGTGACTCATGCGTGTAATTCCAGCACTTTGGGAGGTTGAGGTGGGTGGATCACTGTGAAGTCAGGAGGTGGAGACCAACCTAGTCAATATGGTGAAACCCCATCTCTACTAAAAATACAAAAATTAGCCAGCATCATGGCACTGCCTGTAATCCCAGCTACTTGGGAGTCTGAGGTAAAAGACTCCCTTGATCCTGAGAGGAGAAAGTTGCAGTGAGCCAAGGTTGTGCCACTACACTCCAGTCTGGGTGGCAGTGAGACATGTAAAAAATAAGAAAAAAAACTGTGATCTCCTGTGCCCTCCTGGGAGGTGATATTGTTTATTGTTTGATGCACACCAGTCCTCTTATGTGAGACAATGTCACCAGCTTCCATGTGGCTTCCCCCTCAAAGCATGGCTTTTGCCATCCTCACCTAGAGATAGAACTGGTCTAAGGTTGCCTCAAGGGCAGTTTCCAAGATGTTTGTCCCTAACATGTGCTGGGGGATTGGGAAGATGTAGACCTCTCAGAGCCAAAACTCATTGCTTGCTCTGAAGGGACCAGTGAATCATTCTATCCACATGGGGCCTCCGATCTCCTTCAATGGCTCAAATTGAGGGGAATATTGGCCTTCCTGTCATGGTAGGGGCTTTGGTGCTAGCTCCCCTCCTGGGAGAGGGAGGAGGTGGTGGGACCAGCCTGCTCTTCACACTGGCACCCACACTCCAACCCCCAGCCCCCAGAATTCCACTCCTGGCCTGTATGGGTCCCAGTATCAGCCAGGCCTGCCAGTATCTGCCCAGTATCAGAACTCAGCCCTGCCCCTCAAGGTCTGGCCTGGTCCAGCTACCTCCACAGACCACCTAGAGCCCCAGTGAGTTTGAGGTGAGTGTTAGGCAAGTGGTCCAGCTTCTCTTTCCTTTTTTCTTCTCTGCCTGCCACAGAAAATGGGACCCTGAGCCCTTGCTGCCACTAGCATTCAAAGCCACCCTCAGAAGCAGGCCTGAGGCTTCAGGCTCCCCCTGGCACCTCTCTACCAAGCCTTTCTTCCATTTAACCTCCACAGGGGCAACTAACAGAGGGGGCAGCAGCGGGCAGGCCTTTCTCTAGGTTCATTTCTGCTTCTCTAACTTGGGGGACCTTGCTCTCAGCCCCCAGCAGAGCCTTAGCTCCCAGGTGGACAGCCCATGGCAGAGGCCAGCCTAACCCTTCTCTGCCCACCAAGCTCTGAGTTCCTTGGCAATTTCAAACCCCCCATCAGTCTCCTCTAGCCTGCTGGAATTTTCACAGCATCTTAGCACTCACTGGGCAGCCCGCAGGCATCAGACAGTGGGTGACAAAGCCTCACATAGGCACTTGCAGGCAACCCAGGATCTCCCCCAGCAGGATCCTGTTTTCCCGAGCACATTCTTTCTCTCCTAGAGCACATTCTTTCTCTCCTAGAGCATTTCTTTTTGAGACAGAGTCTCCCTCTGTCACCCAGGCTGGAGTGCAGTGGTGTGATCTCTGCTCAGTGCAACCTCCACCTTCCAGGTTCAAATGATTCTCCTGCCACAGCCTCTTGAGTAGCTTGGATTAAAGGTGTCCATCACCATGCCCAGCTGGTTTTTGTATTTTTAGTAGAAACAGGGTTTCACCATGTTGGCCAGGTTGGTCTCGAACTCCTGACCTCGTGATCCACCCACTTCAGACTCCCAAAGTGCTGGGATTACAGGTGTGAGCCACCGTGCCTGTCCACCCAGCCCATCTTTTGAATAATCCCAACTACACCAGTTCTTCCCTCAGGCTGAACCAGTGGCTTAAGTTACCACCAAAAGTGACAGTAGGGGAGTTCTCACAAGAGACTTCCCAAAACCATCCTGGAATGTGGCAGTTGGAATTTCAAAGGGAGCTCTGAAGCCCAGAGTGCTCTATCCAAAGCATGCATTAAAGGAACAGACACACAGACAGGGCTGCAGCATATCCTTGCAAGGGACAAAACAGAGATGTTCTACCACAATGTGTCTGCGATGAGTGGGTCTGGTTATGGAGTTTATAAAAAGGTTTAAGGAATTTGGCTTAGGGCCAGGGCTACTTTATTTCAATGCTGTGGACAACATCGTAAACATTTTTTATCAGTGCCTGTGATATTTAAGACCCTGCCTTGGGCTTAAGCCTGCAGGGAAAAACCTGCAGCTGGCCGTATTACAGAGTGGTCAAGTTACTCTGTAGTTCTCAGTCTGGACGGAGAAAAAAATGGGGAAGAAGTGGGGTAATAGACATTATTCTTTGCAGTAAGATTTTTTTTTTTGAGATGGAGTCCCACATTGAGATGGAGCCCAGGCTATCTCAAAGTGGAACTCCATCTCAAAAAATGGCACTATCTCAGCTCACTGCAACCTACAAGTCCCGGGTTCAAGCTAATTCTTCTGCCTCAGCCTCCCAAGTAGCTGGATTTTAAGGTGCCCACCACCATGCCCAGCTAATTTTTGTATTTTTAGTAGAGACAGAGTTTCACCACGTTGGCCAGGCTGCTTTGGAACTCCTGACCTCAAGTGATCCGCCCGTCTCGCCCTCCCAAAGTGCTGGGATTACAGGTGTGAGCCACCACACCCAGCCTGCAGTAAGAATTTATACTGGGATGTAAAGTCAGTTATTCTTCAAGATTGTTTAATATATTTGGTTTCCTGTATATATCTATATTGGTTTAGAGTGGGGAGAGTTGTCAATTTCTACAAAAAACAAGCCAGGAATTTAAGGGATTATGTTGAATCTCTTGTTCAACTTGTGGGATACTTGTTATCTTGGAAAGACTAAGTATTTTTATCCTTAAAATTAATATCTTTCAATTATTTCAGATCTTGATTTCTTTAGTGTTAAAAAAAATTCAGGTGGGCCAGGCATGGTGGCTCCCCACCTGTAACCCCAATACTTTAACAGTCAGAAGTAGGCAGATTGCTTAAGCCCAGTTGGCTATCAACCTGGCAACATGGAGGAACTTTGTCTCTACAAAAAAATACAAAAATTAGTCAGGCATAGTAGCACACACCTGTGGTCCCAGCTACTGAGGAGACTGAGGCAGGTGGATTAATTGAGCCCAGGAGGTGGAGGCTCAGTGAGCTATGATACACCACTGCACTCCAGGCTGGGTGACAGAGCAAGACCTCACCTCAAAAAAAATTAAGTGTAAAATCTTTGCACTTCTACTGCTTTTTCTAAATATTTTTGAAGCTACTATAAATCAAATTTATGCATTTTATTTTATTGTTTGATATGTTCATTTATTTCACTGTTGCAGACATTGGCTCAGCTCTCATGCACAAATCCTAGGCCACTTGGTAGGGTGCCCACCTAGGTAACACAGGGCAGCTAAGGGCAGGCCAGACCTTGCCTGTACTCCATCTGGGATTTATGTATAATTTTGTATGTGTATCTTTTATCTTGTGACACTGATCAACTTACTAATTTTAGTGGTATTTTAGTAACTCTTACACATTTTTATATAAAGGATTATGTTATTTGCAATTAAGACTTTCTAGAAGTTACACGAGAAAGGAGGGTGAGCAGTCAGGACGCCAGCAGGGCCTGTGGGCAGGTTGCCTAAGGAAGGGGCCCAGGTGATGGAACCTTTAAGTAACCTCACTTCCTTGGTGACAGACCCACCAGAACTTAAAACTCTGATAATCAGAAACCCTTATTCTAGACACAACCCTGTATCAAGCAAATTGCATGGGACATGCTCAAGAGCAAGACGTTCTACTACTTCCTAGGCTCTCATCTGTGGAGGCTCAAAGTGAGGATATTTTCCAATGATGCAGACGTTGGCTTAGCTCTCATCCACAAATCTTCAGGCCACTTGGCAGGGGGTACCCATAGGTAACACAGAGAAGCCCAGGGCAGACCCATCCAGACAGACCTTGCCTATGATCCTATGTGGGCAACCCCACATCCCTGCCCACCACCATGTGCTGAGGGAGAAAGAGATGAGGGTTCTCTCCCTGGACAGGAGCAGGTTGTCAAGTGTTGGGAGCCTGGTGGATCTCCCAGGATCATATCCCAGGTGATGGCTGGCAGAATAAGTTTGGCATTGGGGAACAAGTTTGTCTACTCAGACGAGAATCCCAAGATTTCACACTGTAATCTGGTTTCTCTCTGGCTGGAAATCTATGCAGATGCTCCTATGTACCTGATCTGGGGAACAGAATTTCTATTGGATTTTCCCCCTGTAGAGACAGCCAGGCAGGTCACTGGCACCTCTTGGTCCAGTGCTGGGCACTCTCCTTGCAGAGCTTCATGCAGATCAGTAGATGAGTGATAGGTTCAATCACTCCATCTCCATTGACATAGGGCAGGAGTACCAAACCACCAACCATGGCCAGTGCTGGTCTGGGGTGACAGTAGGAACAGAGGGGTCACCTAGACAGAGATCCAAGATCAGGGCAGGCCCAGGACTCAGACTCAAATATGGAGTCTCCATTGCTTCTGTCCTAGGGCTTTCACACCTAAGCAACCCACAGTCCCCTCCCAAAAGAAATATTCTCTATTCACCACCAATAGAAACTTGGTTTGGTGCTAGTTCTTGCTCACACAGTTGTAAAAGAGAGAAAAATAGTTTTCTATTGTTTACACTGGGCCATAATATATTTGCATGTTGCTACTATTTATATTTTGTTTTGGTTTTTGAGACAGTCTTGCTCTGTCACCCAGACTGAGTCCCGTGGCCTGATCTCAGCTCACTGCAGCCTTCACCTCCCAGGTTCCAAGTAATTCCACTGCCTCAGCCTCCCAGTTGCTGAGATTCCAGGCACACACCACCACACCCGACTAATGTTTGTGTTTTTAATAGAGATGGGGTTTCATCATGTTAGCCAGGCTAGTCTTGAATTCCTGCCCTCAGGTGATCTTCCTGCCTCAGGCTCCCAAAGTGCTAGGATTACAGGCATGGGCCACAATGCCAAGCCTATTTATATTGTTTTAAACATCCACCCCAGGTGTTTCCTGTAGCAGGCAACTCCACCTCCCTGCCAGACCTTTAAGATGTAAAAGCCCACACTCTTACTAGGGAGGTTTTTACACAAAAAAAAGAGGGTTAAAAGAGAGAGGGAAGATGGCTAAGTTATTCTATGTACTGATTATCCCACAGAACTCATTCTTGTAGCCCCATTAGGGCTGGAGCTGCAACCTCACATGTTTTCATAATATTCCATAAAGGAGACCATTTTCCTCAGCAGTTCAGCCTTGCAATACAGGTGGAGTCTGAACACTATCATCTTCTATTTCCATTTCAGCCACTCCTCAGGAAACACCCTCTACATGCCCTAATAGTCTGTAACCATCTGCTACAGCTTCCATACACGGCACTGCAGACTGAAGAACTTTAACAGAAGAAACTTAGTTTCCCACAGTTCTGGATGGTAGGAGTCCAACAACAAGCTGTTAGCTGGGATGATTTCTCTGAGAACTCTCTCCTTGGCTTGGAGATGGCTGACTGCTATCTCTGTGTCCTTACTGCCTCTTCTAACAAGGACTCCAGTCATATTGGATCTGGGCCCACTCCAGTGAACTCAAAACTTATAACTGTTTTGGAGACCATATGTCCAAATACAGTCACATTCTGAGGTACTCAGTGTTAGAACATAACCTTTGGGGAAGGGACATCTTTCAGCCCATTGAATGTTTTATTCCCTTGCAGATGACAAACTTCTGGGAGATTACTCAGTGAAAGGATATGCATATGTAAAACTGTAATAGCTATAGCTAGACCACTTTTCAAAAGAGCTTTGGAAGGGACTTTGCCACCAGCAATTTCTGAATATAGCTGTGTCTCTCAATCCAGATTCACCTGGATGTTAACTTTAATTTTTTGCCAATATAGTGTCCATGTGGAAAATAAAATCATGTGGATTCATGTTGATTTCCAGTTTTCTGACTGAAATTTTCAAGTCATCTTTCAATTGCTTAATACATATGTTTTCCCTGAGTCATCTGCTCAGATTCTTGGCCTTTAAACCAACTTTCTCCCATCCTGGAGTCTACCAGCATTTTCCCCCTTGTCATGGCTGGAATGTAGCTGCTTGGCAAGGTTCCTTTTAATGTTAAAAA
>JAZHEH010002433.1:0-14612 GCA_036589455.1 Ateles fusciceps | reverse complement strand
CATACCCCCTATTAAAACCATTAAAATCTGATTCTTCCATCAGTGGAACTTGGGATATTGCATCAGTTAAACCATAATAGTGAATCCTGGAATCAAAGTAAGAATAATATTTCAAATCCATCATTAGTGCTTCAAATAACAAAAGCTGACATTTTGTGCTCATTTGCAGTCGGCAGGAATTTGGCAGGAAGATATCACATAGAGGGTTTCAGAAATTTTTCACAGAACTGATGGGACGTCTGTATGGTATTTTTCTCTGATGAAGAGCAAACTTTTGTAACCAGTGTGAATAACAAGATTAAAGCCAATATGTGCCTGATCAGACCACTCTTCTGCACCTAGAAAAATTAGTTATCCAGAACTGTCCTCTCTACAGCTATGCAGGCAGAGATACCTGTGGCATTCTTGAAGGTTTTATGACTAAATTTTGTCACACTTGATTTTCTGTATCAAATACCTTGGCAATTGGGCAGATCACTTTCCACTACACAAAAGCCCCTTTTTGTATTTGATATCCTCTTTAGAAAGCACACAGAAAATGCCTAACCTAGCAGTCAAATCCTTTTTCTATAATTGTCTTTACATATGAAAACTAATCTGCTATAAATAAAACAAAATGTTATTTTAAACATTTTTTATGTAACAAATATTTACCACTTACCTACTATACAGCAAGAATTTTTATTGGCTATTAGGATACAGCTGTAAAGAAAACAGGGTTTCTTTTCTTACTTAGCTTAGGTCCTAATGGGAAGATATGCCATAAAGAAACAGACAACATGCCATGTTGTGGGAAGTGTCCTGAAAAAAATAATAAAGAGTAAGGTGGGGAGAGGATGGTAGAGAATCATCAAGGAATGGCAAGCATGGCCTCTTTGATAAGCCGTGATGTGAATGAGTGGGTTTTGTAGCTCTGAGAGGAGAGAGTATTGCAGACCGAGAAACTAGTCACATATAAAGTTCCTGTGGTGGAAATATGGTCAACTTATTTGAAGAATTGCCCATGTGGTTGGAAGGGCCTAGGTGTAGTGCAGAGATTGGTAGGAGATCCAGTCAAAGAGGTGGTGGGTGATCATATAACAGAGGGATTTATAGGCCATGATAAAGACTTTGGATATTGCTAGGGGTGATTGGAAAGAAATGGAGATGTTTCAAACAGAGGAATGGCAAGCTTGACATGCTATTTCAAAGAATTGCTTTGTCTATTGTAGGGAGAATGATTATAAAAGTGTAAGGTTGGAAGCCAGGAGACAGTAGTGTAGAGGTATGATTGTGGCTGAAAAGAGGAGTCAAAAATGACTTAAAGATTTTTGGTACAAGTAACTTAAAAAGTACAATGTATTGGGAGATAATATCTAGATGGGGAAGATTGGATAATAAATTTGGAGAAAGTAATTAAAAGTTGGTTTTCAGAGATTAAGAAACTTAAATTGTTTGTTAGACATTCATGAGGTGATGTCAAGCTGGCAGCTGATATACGGATCTACGAATTGGAGGAACTGTTAAGGGTGGAGAGGCGCATTGGGAGTAACGAGTACATGGAGGGTATTTTAGACATGGACATGAATGAAATCACTAGACAGTGAGTGCAGATAGAAATTAAAGATGCACTTTGAGGTTTTAGCTTTGAAGTATCCAATGTTTAGGCTGGAGAAATAAACTAGGTCAATAAACCAAGAAAGAGTGGACTAGTAAAGTGACTAGGGGAACCAAGAGACAAAGGGGTGTCTTGGAGTCCAACTGAAAACGCATTCTCAGAAGGAAGAGAGTGTTCACTGACATTATATGTGACCTACATATTCTTATAAAGTATAAATAAAAAATGTGTATTGGACTTGGCAACTTCATAGTCATTAGTGACCTTAACAAGTACAATTTCTCATGTGCTGGGTAGGTGGGCAGTGGTGTGTTGGTAAATTTTTAAAACTACACTCTAGCAAAAAAAATCCCAACAACTCCTATATGAGTCATTTTTCCAATTTGCATGGTGGGGGCAGTACCATCATGGCTAATTTTAAGCTTACAGGATGACCCTTTTAAACCAGATAATTAGAAAATGACATGCAGAATTGGCACTTGCAAGCAAGAGAAAAGTGGTGTGAATAAAGAACTACAAATAGAATTCTATTTAGGATATACATGCAACAAGAGTAAAAAAGCTCTATTGATTTTAAGACATATGACAAAGTTATATAATATATGTCTATAAAATATATGTCCTTGGAAATAGTTACAAGTTCTTGCCACTTACAAGATATCATGAAATACATGAAAACTATGAGTTTTTGACCTAGCATTATTAAAGTATCTTTGCATATTTTATGCTTTCAAAGAAAAATCTCTCAGATTTAGACGTGCGGAAACATGTACAGTGATATCAATTTACTTTACTCACACTTGGGCTGTGTTCCGATGGTCAGCTTCCTTCTGTGCTTGGGTGTGTTAGTGCTAAAAGAACATCCACTAAATCTGTAAACCAAAAAGAACCAATAATATGAATAAGCAAAATAAACTATACTAGTATATATAATATACAAACATTGAACTCCAAATATATAAAAGAACCTTTATAAATCAGTAAGAAAAGTAAGTGCCAATAAAAGGTGAGCAAGGGTAAGTAAGAACTTCATTTCATAAGGAAGGAAGCTCAAAAGGTTTATAAAACACAGGAAAGAGTACTCAATCTAATGATACTCAGAAGGATGCAAATTTGAATGACAATAAAAACACAGTTTCATGCCCATTACGATTCGGCAAAACTTTAAAGACGACATTGTCTAGGGTGTATAAACACGAAAACTTAGAATCAGGATATAAATTTATATAACCAAGTTACAAAGCCTATTGGCACTATAATCTGGAGAACTCAATACTACATAAGACTTAGAATTTAGTATTCAATATTATCTGCAAAAAATGCCTGCATATGCAACCACAAAACTTGTATGAGGATATTTAAAGAGCACTGTTTGTAATACCAAAAAACAAAGAACAAGCACTAGAATAAATAAATTGAGGTAAACCCATGTGATAGAATACTGCTAGCACTGAAGATAAATAAGCTATTGCTATATGCATCAACATAGATGAATTTCAAAAATGTAATATTAAGTGAAAGAAATAAGTATGATTCATATATATAGTATGGTATATATGATAATATATACTAGTATGAATGAATATATTATATGAGCGAGTATGTATAAGGATATATGTAGTATTCATCTATATACTATGATTATAGATAGTATAATGAATACATAGCATTATGATGAATATATATATAGTATAACTTATCCTATAAAAAGTTTCTTTTTAAAGGCAAACAAAAAATATATATACATGGGTTGTTAAAAATATAAAGAAATGGAAGGGACTGATTAACACAAAATTCAGGATAGTGGCTACTTCTGGATGGTGGAGAGAATAGATGATGTTGGAGAGTGGTATACAGAAGGTTTTAAATTTACTAATAATGTTTTGTGTCTTTGTTGGTGTAAACATCGCATGTCCATTTCATGATTGCTAAACTAGAAATTTTTTATGTTGTTTTGTGTGCATGCAGTTTTATTCCTGCATAATACTACTCTATACATATAACAAAAATAAATAACTAGAGGAAGAAGAAACAGTAGATAGTTTAGAATCTCCAACTGGGGCAACATAGTGAGAACTCATCTCTACTAAAAAAACAAAAGTTGGCCCAATGTGGTAGCACGTGCCTGTAGTCCTAGCTACTCGGGAGGTTGAGGCAAGAGGATCACTAAAGCCTTTAAGATTGAGGCTACAGTGAGCGATGATGGTGTCACTGCACTCCAGCCTAGGTGACAGAGCAAGAATCTGTCTCTTACAAAAAAAAAAAAAGAATATCACTAATCTAGATAACAACATAGATCTGGGCTATGTTGGCAATAAAGGGAATGGGGACAAAAAATGCAAATGACAGTAGAGAACATAAAGCAGTCAAACCTGTTGGCTGCTGGGCAATGGACATAAGAGAAGGAAAGTAGTTTAAAGTGTCACCATGCTGTGAAAGCCAGTCAACATTGAAAGACAGCAGAGTTAGAGAGAAAGTGACATAACAGGCCAGGCGTGGTAGCTCACGCCTGTAATCCCAGCACTTTGGGAGGCCAAGGCAGGTAGATCGTCTGAGGTCCAGAGTTTGAGACCAGCCTGACCAACATAGTAAAACCCCATCTCTACTAAAAACACTAAATTAGCCAGGTATTGTGGAACATGCTTGTAATCCCAGCTACTCGGGAGGCTGAGGCATGAGAATCACTTGAACCCGGGAGGTGGAGTTTGTGGTGAGCCAAAATCATGCCATGACACTCCAGCTTGGGCAATAGAGTGAAACTCCACCTCAAAAAGAAAAACAAAGAAAAGAAAGAAAGGAAATGACATAACAGCAGGCAGAAGCAGAACTTCCTTTATTGAGAAGCAAAGTCAGAAATGGCAATTAATATTTGAGAGTCATCTGGTTATTTTGACATTGGCTATACATTAGTGGATACATTATCCAAGGGAAAAGGTATAAGATAACAGGATAGAGAATTAGTCTTTCAGGCATTTCCTTAGCAGGGAATAAGGAGGGGAGTTAAACGAAGTCTTGTCCTCCCAGAGTAATATTTTGAAAACCACAAAATTGCCCATCATCTCCATTGGGCAAAATTCTTCATAGCTTCAAATAATTTCTAAACTCTATAGCCTTCTACGAAACGCTATGTACGTTCTGATTTTATCTCCAGCCAGCTCCAGCTCCTGTGACTACCACCTATCTGCCAGCCACACTGAAGTACTTGCCATCTTCTCCCACTGCTACATGACTTTGACCTTGTAGTTTCCCTTCTCCCTGGATAAAACCTTATCATCACACCAGATCCAGCATCCTCTCCTCTTAGAAGCCTCCCTTTACTCCTTTAAGTTGATCAGAAACCCCCACTTTTCCACCTCACAGCAATCTTTCCATCACTCTATTATGTATTTATTGTACTCTTCTATAATTATTTCATTCTTCTCTCTTGCTTGAAGATGGGGTTAACGTTCATTTCTATACCCACACTCCTTAGCTGTAAGTGCACCAAGAAGGCCTTTAATAAATGTTTGCTAAACAAATGAATGGATGATTAAATAAATCAGTAATAAATGAAATAGCCAGAGAAGGTTCAGAACACTTTTTATCAGGAGAGATTTGGGAAGGGGAGTGAAAGGTTAATAAAATTTTGTTACACTCAGGTTATGGGGGAATGGAAAAGGAGAAAACACTTGATTTAAAAATAAGGTGGTAAGAGACATAGCCTCCAAGGGAACTCCAGCCCCAGAACTGCCTGCCTCCAGTGGGGTCCTAGCACTATTATCCTAGTGGCAGAGACCAGCACCAACATGAGTGAGATGTTGGTTAATGTGGCTATCTACCAAAAGCCCCTATCAAGCTGCTTCAACCTTATGTTGGATTTTGTGATGGATTGCAATGTGTTTGTGGAAGCTCTAAAGCATCTTTTCCTGTCTCAAGATCAGAATACAGGTTTGGACCAGACATAGTGGCTCATGCCTGTAGTCCCAGCACTCTGGGAGGCCAAGGTGGGAAGATTGTTTGAGCTTAGCAGTTTGAGACCAGTCTGGGCAACACTGCAAAACTTTTCATCTACAAAAAATACAACAACAACAACAACAAAAATTAACCAGGCACGGTGGCACGCACCAGTAGTCCCAGCTACTCTAGGGGCTGAGGTGGGAGTCGCTTGAGCCTGGGAAGTTGAGGCTGCAGTAAGCTGTGATCATGCCATTGTACTCCAGCATGATAGAGGGTGGCGGCACCTTTGGCACAGCTACGGCCATGGAACAGGCATCTGATGCTAACCAGGGAAGTGGTTGCTGGCTACATGTATGCCCCTCCCATCAGTACCGACCCATGTACTATAATAAAGCAATGTCTTTGTGTAGTCTGAAAACAATAAAACACCACCAAAATAACAAAGAGACAGTCAGTGGTGAGCTCCAGGACTTTTAAGTTCAGCAAGTGCTTTGGCCAGAAGCCATGTGAAGGATGGGTGAGGAGTGCACTCTGAGCACTAAGGGTTAAGTGAAAAATGGAGCCACCATGGGACTATTTTATTTTATCTTCTTTTATTTTATTATTTTGAGACAGAGTCTCACTCTGTCACCCAGGCTGATGTGTAGTGGTGCCATCATGGCTCACTGCAGCCTTAACCTTCTGGGCTCAAGTGATCCTCCCACCTCATCCTCCCGAGTAGCTGGGACCACAGGCGCAGACCACCACTCTTGGCTAATTTTTGTTTTTTTTTTTTGTAAAAATGAGGTTTCACCATGTTTCCCAGGCTGATTTCAAACTCCTGGGTTCAAGCCATCTGCCTCCCTCAGTCTCCCAAAGTGCTGGGATTACAGGCATGAGCCACAGCACCCAGCCACCATGTGATTAATTTTAGGTGAAAAGTCCAGTGACTAAAAGCAACAGTGAGGTTATGCAGACACTTTGAGAAGAGTGTGGACATAGACATGCCTGGGAGAACTAATGATGGAGGGTACACTAAGAAGGTGCCACTAAAGAGCAAAAGAGTTAGTGGGGGCTGGAAAGTGATCTTGGGTCAGTGCACTGGTAAGTCTATGAAATTGAGGATGCCAATCCTTTTTTTCAAATACAGTTAGTAAGAACACATTAAGGTATGAACTTGATGACCTCCGCCTGCTTTGATGTCATTTTTTAGTGGTTGCCAGAAAAATGAAAGCTCTGTAATTTAGGGTGGGTGAGCTGGGAAAGAATAAGCAAACTAAAAATGGTTAGTTGACTTCAGGGGGATAGAGTTGGTGCCCTGGAACCAGCTCCTTCTAATATTAAGTGACTCTCAGTTGCTGCTCCAAAAATCGTGACAATGTCTTTGAATTTGGTTTCTGTAAAGAGACTGGGACTTATTAAACCCACCACAGCCACAGATTTCCAACCATATTAGGCATTTACGAGAACCTTGCCCTGCAGAACGTGATCTAAAGCCTGCCAAAACGAATGGCAAAGCTGCTGCATATCAGGATATCATTAGTGGATTACTTCTATCTAGAGATTATTTTCAAAGGTTATTTAGCAAACTATAATTTTAAGCCTATTTCATGTGACTGGCCTTGAGAAAGCAATAAAAATTTGAGTTGCTATGGGACACTCGAGAGAGAACACAAAATTCACAAAAGTATCAACAAAAAGTAACTACTAAAATACAAGTAAGTACCAAGATTAGAGTGCTAGATCCTGAAATTTAGAGAACTGAAGATTTGTACCCATTATAATAAAACGAATCATATACAAAAACATGAGCACAATTATGACATGTGAATATTATCAAAACAGCTGGCCACACGATTTTTAAAAATAAGATGCCATTCATTGTCCCGTGTCACAGAAAAAGTTTTCAGACTGAAATTTTACTTACCTCACTAGCTGGCCTCATTATTACAAAATAACTTAGAGTTCTCAGAGTAGTCTCTTCTATGCTTTGAAGAAATTAAGACAAGTTTTTTCATACACTTAATAAGTCTTTGATTTAGTGTTACCATTGTTGAACTAAAAAATAATATAGCAACTTTCTACTGTTAGGGAACTTTGGGGCAGAATTTTACCAAGAGTGGTAAATACCAACTAACTGCTTTGTCATTCAATTTCTTATGTCTTAGAAACATCCCTTTTAGGCAATTACCAATTAATCATGAAAATATTATAGACTCCTACTCTGTGTCTAGTTAGATGCTTGGCATTGGCAGTTATAGACATAATATGGTAGACATGGTCTCTGTTCCCATGGAGTTTGTAGTCTATTGAGGAGAATGTGCAAAATGCAAGTAATTACAAGAGAGCTGAGAATCTTACCAAAGATTGAGTACAGAGTGCTATGGGAGCATGTACCAGGGAATTAACCAATTTCCAGCAAATACAAATAAATAATACAGGTAGAGGAGAAGCACCTTAAAACTGATTGTTTTGGATTCATTTTCTTCAGTACATTGCACATAAATATTTCAAAGCCTTAACATTTTTATACCTGGCCTCTTCCCCAAAATTGTTTGAGGCAGTTGATATTTCAGTTAGCAAATTAGTCTTGCATATCTGTGAAATGAATGCAAATACTTTTATTTCTCTTATCTATAAACTTTAAATAAGCCACCCTAATTCTCGCTGTTAATTTCAACCCTGTCGTCCTTTTCAGCTGACAAAAAGAGCAATCCATCATTCCAAAAGGTGCATATCTTTGTGCCTTCTCACATGTACCACACTTTTGGTTGAAGGTCTGTCTAGATGTCTGCTTCAGCAATAAATATTTTTCCTTTACCACATGACAAGCATTTAATTGACAATCTGATAAATGCTACCAACAAAAAAAAAAGCTATCAACTCTTTTCTCCAGTGTTCTATCATCAATTATCTCACCATTCAGAATATCCATAAAATATTCAGATCACTATGTAATAAAAAAGCTGTGGATGTATGCCATTGTGAGATAGCATATGTTCAGCAGCAAATGCTCAGTGACCTAGGAAGTGCTTCTTCCTCTCATAACACATGCCTTGGACAATCTTAACAGAAGTTCTGAAGTGGTAACCACAACACGCTTCCTTCCACGACAGATGATGCATCCTGTCATTTTTTAGAAAAGTGATTTAATCATTTCAATGAAATGTTCTTTGAAACAAAATTAAATTTTAGCAGTTTACATACTTTCTACCTGATACTGTGCTTTTTTCACATACTAGCCTTATTGATGGCAGGATACAAGGAAAAGCATGTTACAAAAACCAAGCTCTAGTTCTATATGAGAAGTATTTTTTTTTAATATACATTTAAGGCTAAGTACACAATCATTTAACCTCCCTGGGCTTCAGATTTCTCCCGCTCTCAAATGGTTCAGGGAGTCAGGGATTTGACAATCTGAGCTTTTTCCTTGAAAACTGTTTTTATGTGGAATAAAAGGGTACACTTTAAGAAAAAATTTACTGAGTAGTCTCAGCCATAAAAAGGAATGAATTAATGGCATTTGCAGCCACCTGAATGAGATTTGGTACTATTATTCTAAGTGAAGTAACTCAGGAATGAAAAACCAAACATCATATGTTCTTACTCATAAGTGGGAGCTCTATGAGGATGCAAAGGCACACAAATGACACAATGGACTTTGGGGACTCAGGAGGAAAGGGTGGACTGGGGTGAGGGATAAAAGACTACAAACACAGTATAGTGTATACGGCTCAGGTGATGGGTGCACCAAAATCTCACAAATCACTGCTAAAGAACTTACTCATGTAACCAAACACCATCTGTTCCCCCAGTTACCTATGGAAATAAATTGAAAAAAAAAAAAAAAAAGAAAGAAAAAAATTACTTAGTAGTCTTGTAGAAAGAAGATTGGACTTTGTCATATCAATTTGAAAAGATAAAACTGAAGGGAACTATAGGAATCATTTAGTCAAATCTTTTCATTTTATGCATGAAAAATCTGAATCAAAAGTGGTTAAATAAATTGCCCCAGGCTACACAAACTGTTTAGGGGCAGAACTGCGATTAGAACCCTGCCTTCTTGACTCCTGGCTTAAATTTTAACAACAAAGATGGTATTCCAAAACCTGTTTCTTATTTGTAAAGAAGATTGGTTGAAATTAACAAATGATGATGCCTAACATTAAAGACGTGATGTGACAAACTACAAGAAAGACTAGTCTGAGGAGTCTGAAACTTTACACTCAGATCTGGGCTCCACACCCACCTCTGGCCTATATAGCACCCACCTTTTCAACTGCTGTGTCAAAACAATTAGATGATCTCATGAATCTTTATATATTTATACGCAAATTAAAGTAAAATCTTAGGGAAAAGAGGATAAATAAATTCAGAATACAATATTAGGAACAAAACCAACCAGCAAGACTCAAAATTGTGTAGTTCAGGACTCAAGAATTCAGGCATTTGGCATCTTACAAATCTGAGTTCACATTTCAGCTATGCCACTTCAAACTGTTTATTTACTTTACCTCTCTGAGCCTCTGATTCCTCATCTGTCAAATAGATTTAATAATATTTACCATAAAGACTAGCCAAGATTGTGTATATAAAACTCATTTATTGTGTCATCCCACTGGTATATAAATATGAATCAATTTAACCTTTTTTCCATAAATACCTTTCCCTAAATTGTGGCAGTTCCTTTGATAACATCATAGTCACATACCCTGACTGAAAACTCACCTTTGCTTACAGAATAACATATTTTTGGTATATCAGAATAGTATCCATATAAGCCTCATATTCTGGTGATTTTAAAACTTTCAATCTCCTGGCAGCAAACCACCATGGCACAAGTACACCTATGTAACAAACCTGCACATTCTGCACATGTATCCCAGAAATTAAGTATAATTAAAAAAAAAAAAACAACTTCAATCTCATAATTTCATATTTTGTCAAAGCTCAGACTTGGAGCATGTGAGCAGCAGTAGAGCAGAATGTGCACTTATATATTTTATGTGTTGATTCCTCTCTGCCTTTCTCCTACTTTCTATTCTCACGGGCTCCAGCCTCTAGGATTCAGTCACTTCTAGGATGTCTCTCTCCCCTATCCATTAAAGAGAGAGAGAATGATTCTGCTCAAGTGAGTGCTATTTGCAGGTGTAGGGAGAAGGCTTTGCCTGATGCAAGATCACACAGCTCCTGCCCTTTCTTTTTAACTGTTGCTTCATATGAAGCCCCTGCAACCTTTGAGCTCCTTGGACCCCCTGAAAGCTATGGAGAACTGAGATGGAAGGGGTTGACCCATCTTCTTTGATGTTCTCTACAACTTGGTCTCTTCAAGCACCTATGGCTCTGGCAATTTTTATAAGCTTCTAGGCTTCAAAAATCTCTGACACAGCAGTGGAAACCTCAGTTCTCAAGGGATATTAATCATGTCATTAGCTTCTCTAAACTTGATGCTTTAACACTGACCCTATGTGTATATGCTGAACATGTCTTGTTCTGAAAAACCTGATAATATGTCTGGGTCACCTGGCCTTGGCCTCCTGCTTCTTCCTTAATTTAACAAACTGCCCCCCACTGCCATTCCCTCTCCTAGGGGCAGGCTTTTCAAACATGAGCCAATCAGGAGTCCACACTCCAAACCACCTCCTTTATGGGGCTCCCCACACTCTCAGCCACTATATACCTGCCCTAGTCACCTCAATGCCAAGTATCAAGCAACTAGGGACATCTCTATGCACCAGAACCCACTGAAATTATTTAAACTAGCCATCCTAAGACTTGAGTGCCTGCCTCATCTGCTGCTTCTCACAGAAACCGCAATAAAGGCTCTTGCCCACAGTTCTCCCACCCCTGTCGCGTGGCTGTCCCATGACTCCTGTGTGGTCCCCGATGGCATGGCAAGCCCCCCCCCTCTTGGGAACTGTGAGTACTACACTATTTTTTCAATGGCAATCATTTCCTTATCTATGGGCCTTCCTAACTCTCAAAATTGAGTTTAATATAAACTATATGTTAAAGCATGTGAGATACATGTCAAATACTCCTTACATCTTTCCCATGTTAAGGGAGCTGGGTCCACAGGTTTTTCCTACTCTCACCACAACTAGCCTTCAAGTAGAAGGGAGAGGATCTCTTATCCAAAAATCTGAAATCCAAAATGTTTCAATGAATATACATATCTTTAGTATCATGTCAGTGTTCAGAAAGTTTCAGATTCTGGAGCATTTCAGGTTTTGGAGTTTTAGGGATACTCAACCTGTACTAAAGATGACCAGGTCCTTCATAACATCTTGGAGTAAGTTACTTCATCAATCTTGACTTACTGCCTTTGGACTTCTAAGTCCCTGTGATGATGTATTCTTTCTTGCCTTATGTATAGCTTCAGTGAGGAATGATTCAATAGCAAGCAGTCTCTGCCCTCCGAATATATATGGATAGGGATATATCTAACCCTATTTATTCTGTTACAAAATTCTGGTACAAAGGAAAAAATTCACTGATGGTCTATTACACATATAAAGCAATTTTCCTTATGCCTAGCCCACAATAAATAATGAACAAATTATGCATAAAATACTCTCTAAAATGTTATTAACACCTTTGATTTTAGAATGCCACACAAATATACAGTGTTGATGGATTAATTTTCTTTCTTACTCCTGTTGAGAGCATAGTTCATAGAGTAACCTCATCTGAAAACGAAGTATGTATGATTAAATGTTCTTAATGCTAAGCTAGTCTGTGATAGCATTTAAAATGTTCTCTTTTCACATTATTTTTAGAGAGCAAAGAATCACATATAATTAAAGTGGTGGATTTTTGCCTTACAAAAATCAATACTGGGATTAAAAAGCCACAGAGAGTTTCCTTTAGTGCTTGATTTAAACTGATGTTTTTCTTTTCAAACTTTCCCTAATTCCTGTGCACCTCTCCAAAAACACAAAATTCTTGTGACTAAATATTTTAGGTGGTGACTTTAGGTCACAAAGATTTTTCTGTCTTTAGAACACCTCTGGATTGAAAATAAAGAAAATCTATTTCAATTAAGTTTAAGTAAATTAAGCTGATCTCAAGCACCAGATCCAGAATTAAATTATCTGTTTTCTGTTTCTCTCTCTCTCTCTCCTCTCTCTCTCTTCTCTCTCTCTCTCTCTCTTTATTCTGTTTCTGGGGTTGGCTACATCCTTTCCTAATGGCAGAGGGGTCTTCTTATGCAGCAGAGAAAACGGCCGCTATCAGCACAGGACTTATATCTTTCCAGATTAATAATAACAAGAAAAAGTTGTTTGTTCTTGTTGTTACTTGATTTTTGCGCCTTTTAAAATCTTTCCTACTTTCCGTTTGGCAATCCAGAGAGGGTACTTTTGCCTAGTTCTTCTTATGTCTACCATGGGGAAGAGTGACCAGGATGGCCAACCATTTAAAGTAAGGACTGTGGTAGACGGTTTACAAAAAAGGCTGCCAACAGTTCTCTCTATTCCTGTGCATTGCATGGTATGCCCGTCATTAGGAGGGAGCATCTATTCTCTACCCAGAATGTGCACTGACACTGTGTCTTGCTGTGACCAATAAGAATATAGGCAGAAATGGGGCTGTGATGGTTGCATGCCTAGGTTGTAAGAGACTAGTGTCTTCTTGGAAATTAACTGCCATGTGAAAAAGCTGGAGCAAGCAGTGAATGATGACTGCTCTAGTAGTTAGAAGAAAAACCACAGCACACCAGCCTTTCCAACCATCCCAGATGAGGCATCAGGAAGCCATTTTGGATTTTCATCCCCCATTAAGCTCCCCAGCCGAATGCTGCTGCATAAGTAACTGCAGCCAACCCCCACCTACACCACCTGGAGCACAGATAAGCCATCCCTGAGCTCAATCAGTTGTTTTAAGTCACTAAGTTATGGAGTAGCTTGTTATGTAGGAATAGATAACTGAAGCCGATACAGTGTGGCCCAGCCTGGGTCATGTGCTGCACTCTCTTTGGGGTTAAGAGAAATATGTTACCAGCAGAAGGGTGAGTGGTATTAATAGAAAAGACATAGCCACTTAAAGACACACCACATCAATTTCTCTCTACCAGGACCTGATAAAATGCAAGAGTAAGTTACATCACAGAGTAGAGTCTATTTTAGGGCCTGGCATCTGAGTGTGTCAGGAACGTTAGAATTTCCTTTAAAGGAGATTAAATGGTATAACTATTTTGTGTAGGTGGTCTGCATATATATTACCTTGTTAAGCAATATGTAATGAGCGAGTAGGTTACATAACATAACATTGCCCAAGTAGGTTACACAACACCACCATTACCAAGTAGATCACACAACATGCATTGCTAAGTGGAATATTAACTAATCCGTTTTATTATTTGCTTTGGTTTTACTATTAAGGAAATTTTTAAACATAACAAAAGGAGGTCAAGATAAAAATTAATGAACATTTTACTAATTTTGTTCATTATCCTTCTAACATTTATATTTTTATCTCTTGGAAGTTTTCAAAGTAGTCTTAGACATTAAGACATTTACTTACAGTTAGTATCTTTTACTGGTAAGGGTTTTAAAAAAAAAATTGATTTACTGGAAATTATATTATCACACATTATAAAATTATTCTTATTCTTTTTGAAAGCAATACGTAATGAACCAAGAAATAAATACACAACACTAACATTGCCCAAGTAATGCAAAACATAACGAGTAGAGGGACATAACATTCCTGAAGAAGAAGTATGGCGGGTGTAAAAAGCATTTGATGGGTGTGGCTGGGGTGGGTGCAAAGAGGGGGACAGCATGGTGTGGCTGGGTGGGTGGGTAAGTAGCATGGCGTGCAGATGGCATGGCGCAGAGGGGTCGCTAGTGTCTTGATGTCTTAGTAGAAGTAATGAATTACTGTAAAGGTATAGTAAAGATCTTTTATGTTTATGGGTTTGTAACCTATTGGAAAACTCTGGCTTGGGGGCTCTCCGGGAACGGTGAATTCTCTGGTCGCTGTTAGGCTTGAAAATGGCTGGTTGGTAAATTTAGGCCTTTTTAGTTTTTTATGGGTGTGGCTGGGTGGGTTAAAAAAACACTGTGAGAGGTGAGAGACAATTGCTCTTAGGCAACCG
>JAZHEH010002432.1:0-109652 GCA_036589455.1 Ateles fusciceps | reverse complement strand
TATCCAGCCAAACTAAGTTTCATAAGTGAAGGAAAATAAAATTTTTTGCAAACAAGCAAGTACTCAGAGATTTCATTACCACCAGGCCTGCTTTACAAGAGCTTCTGAAGGAGGCACTACATAGAGGGGAGACAACCAGTATCAGCCACTTCAAAGGAGCCATCAGTAAGCTGCATCCAGATCCATTTTACATGCAAGGATATACAGAGACTCAAAACAAAGGGATGGAGGGGGAAGATCTGCCAACCAAATGGAGAGAAAAAAAAAAAACAGTAGTTGCAATTCTCATTTCTGATAAAATAGACTTTAAAGTAATAGAGAACCGAAAGAGATAAGAAGGACATTGTATAAAGATAGAGGGATCAATGTAACGGGAAGAGGCTGCCAACGACCCTAAGTGTATGTCCCACCCAATACAGGAGCACCCAGATACATAGGGCAACTTCTTGGTGACTTACAAAGAGACCCACTCCCACACAATAATAGTGGGAGACTTTAACATTACATTGTCCATATTGGACAGTTAATGAGACACAAGGTTAAGAAGGATACCCGTGGACTCCCAACTTAAACCTTAAACAAGTAAATTTAATAAACATTTACAAACTCTTTATCTCCAAATCCACAAAATATACATTTTTTTTCAGTAACACATCACATTTATTCTAAAAGTGACCACATGGTTGGGAGATAAATCACTTCCCTAGGCAATTGCATAGCATTTCATAGGTTTAAATGAAATACTGGTTGACTGTTTGTTATTTTCCTCCCTTATCCCTTCCTGTCTCCATTGTATAACACAATTACTAGTATAGAAAAAGCTTTTAATATCCATTTGTAGACTGCATTCTAGCCTGGGCAATAAGGCAAGATTCCCGTTCTCTCTCCCTTTTTTTTTTCTTTCCTCTTCTTTTTCTCTTTATTTCATTCTTTTTTTCTTCCTTCTTCTCTTTTTTTCTTTAAAAAAGAAAAAAGAAAAAAAAATAGAGGCTTACGATCATTATTTAAGATCATGCAGGTTACCAATAGAATAACTGATATTAACTCTGTGCAAAGTCAGGGCGTAAACAGAGAAGAGAAAGGGGCACAGGTATTGAAAAAAAAAAAAAAAAGAGTCTCGTTCTGTTGCCCGGGCTGGAATACAGCAGTATCAGCATAGCTCACTCCTGGGCTCAAATGATCCTCCTGCCTCAGCCTCCCAAAGAGCTAGGATTACTGGCATGAGCCACCACACCCAGCCAAAACCTCAAAAATTAAAAAAAAAAAAAAAAAAATAGGCAACACATAATTTAATCTGTTTAATTATTAAAGATAACATACAGAAAAGTACATAAAGACTAAATGTACAGTTTATCAAACTATTGTAAAGCAAACATTCCTATAAATACCACAAATATATATATACATATATATATATTTGAGACAGGTCTTACTCTCTTGCCCAGGTTGGAGAGCAGTGGCATGATCTCGGCTCACTGCAAACTCTGCCTCCTGGGTTCAAGTGATTCTCCTGCCTCAACCTCCCAAGTAGCTGGGACTACAGGCATGTGCCGCCACCCTGGCTAATTTTCACATTTTTAGTAGAGACAGAGCTTCACCATGTTGGCCAGGCTGGTCTCGAACTCCTGACCCGGTGATCCACCTGCCTCAGCCTCCTAAAGTGCTGGGATTACAGGCGCGAGCCACCACGCCCAGCCCCACCCAGATATTTATAGAAATACATCAGCAGCAGTCAGAATCCATTCCCTTTGACAACTCTAGTATTCTTCCTAGAGAAAATCATGATGTCCTTTACAGTAATCAGTTTCTTGTTTTTCTCTATAGAGTCTACCTTCTAAATACACAAATCTAAGCAACATAGTTTCTTCATGGCTTTAAAATGTATAGAAATATAATCATACCAGTGCATACTTTTTTTGGTCTGCATTTAATATTATGTTTTCAAAATTCATCCAGGATTTTCCATGTGTGATTTCAGTTTTTCCATGTTTGTTACTGTATAGTGTTCCATTGTACAAATCTATCACAATTATTTTATCCAGGTTACACTCAATGAGAATTCAAGTTGTTTCCAATTTGGGGTTATTGTAAATAATGTTGATATGAACATTATTTTGCTTGTGTCCTGGTGCACATATGCGTAATTCCACTGGGGTAAATATTTAAGAGGAAAATGGTTGGGTCATAAGGGAATATGTATCTTCATCTTGAATACATAACAAACAGCAAACTCTTCCCTAACGCAATTCAACTAATCTGTGCTCTCAACAGCAGTATATGAAATTGCCTACTTTAGCATTTATCGGTTCCAAAAGAAAAAAAAGAAATTGCCTACTGATCTGCACCCTCACCATCTCTTGATATTGCTAGACTCATTAAGTTTAGTCAGTTTGGTGGGTGTACAATGGTATCACATTGTGGTTTCACTGTGCATTTTTCTAATGATTACTAATGTTGGCTATTTGGATTTCCTCTTTAGACAATGTTCTGTTTAAGTCTCTAGGCCATTACTATTGTGTTATTTGTCTTCCTCTCTTTGATTTGCAAGAATCTTTTATGTGCTCTGCAAATAAGCCATTGTCACTTAAATATTTGATAAATATCTTCTTACACTCTGTGGCTTGTCTTTTCCTGCTAGTAATGTTGTCTTTTGATGAACAAGAGGTCTTAATCTTAATGTGGTTTCATAATTTTTTAACATTTCCTACCATAATTAGTATTTTTTGACTTGTTTGAGAAATCCTTCCATACCCAGAGGGTGTGAAATATCCTTCTACATTTTTTTCTACTAACTTTATTATTTTGCCTATGACATTTTGGTCTAAAATATACCTGAGATTGTTTTCCCATATCTGGTGTGAAGTAGGGTTCTATTTTGATTTCTTTCCAAATGTAGAACGTGTTGTCTCAATACTATTTGTTGGAAACATTTTCTTTTCTCAAATGCTCTGCAGTGCTACTATTGACATACATCAAGTAGCCATGAAAGCAGGCTCAGGGTCAGTTTCTGGGCTGTCTAGTCTATCTATTCATCTATGTGTACATCATTATATTGGTACCAAAGTGTCCTAATTACTATTGCTTTATAACTTTACATGTGCTAATGCAAATCCTTCCTCCTGTTTCTTTAAGAGTCTTTACAATATTGAGTCCTGCAATCTATGAGCATAGTGTAACTTTACATTCATTTAATTTTTCTAAATATATATAAATAAGCACTTAAAGTGTTTTCTTTAGAAGCCTTGCATATATTTTTTAAACTTAATCCTAAATACTTGATAGTTTGGTATCATTTAAATGGTGGAGTTTTTTTTAAATTTTTATTTATTAAATATTGCTGTTATACAGAAATACCAATTGATTTTTGCATATTGATTTTGTATCCAGCAACAGTGATATACTCTCTTATTCTAATGATGCATCTGTGGATAATTCTGGGTATTCTACACAGCCAGCTGATGCAGAGCCGGTCCTTGGCTTTTTGCCCAGGAACAAATTCAAGAGCGAGCCAGTGATGGAGAAAGCAGCTTTATTCAAGTAGCAGTGTTACAGCTCAGTGACTGTTCATTGTAGAGCAGGGCTAGTCTATAGGCAATGCAGCATGTATAGAAGGATGGTCACCAGAGGCTGGGAAGGGCATGGGGGTTGGGGGAAGTGGAGAGGGTTAATTGGTACAAAAAAATATTTAAAAAAGAATGAATGAGACAAAATATTTGCTAGCACAACAGGGTGACTATAGTCAAAAATAATTTAACTGTATATTTTAAAATAACTAAGAGTATTACTGGATTATTTGCAACACAAAGTACAAATGCTTGAGGTGATGGATATCCTATTTACCCTGATGTGATTATTATGCATTGCATGCCTATATCAAAATATCTCATATAACCCATAAATATATACACTACTACATATCCACAAAAATTAAAAATAAATTTTTTTAAAAAAAGTAGCAGTGTGTGGGCTGCTGGCTAACTGTATTCATAGCCACTTTTAATCACATGCAAATTAAGGGGTAGGTTATTCAGAAATCTCTAGAAAATGGGCAGTAACTTCTGGGTGCTGCCATGGCGTTTGTAAACTGTCATGGCACCAGTGGGGGGAGTGTCTTATGCTGATGGGCAGAAAGGGCAACCAGAGGTTGCTTTTGGTGCCACTTGCTTATTCTGGCTGTTTTTCTGTCTGGTCCAGAAAATAAGTCCTACTTTTCTCCTACCTCATTCCCTCCTCAGAGATTAGATATGCCTCCTTAATCTTCAAGGAGCTGCAGAAGGTTGGAGATCCATCTTCTGTAACTGCTTCCTGCTGTTTTTATGGGCACAGGCCCTGCCTAGCATTAGAGGAGTAAAAATTTCTAGATACCTGATCTAAGGGGCCCAAAAGCAGGATGTTTTCATTCTCCAGGTCAGAATACAGGATGCGTTGGAAGCCTTGTGCCAGCATTCTTTACATGGATTTACTATAATCTGGAAGTTACAAACTTTACTAAGTGGTTGAACAAGCAGGGCCAAAAATTAATAGTAACAGGATAGTTAGCAAAGATCGTAGGAAAGGTAAAAACCAGGCAAGGCTTAGGAGGGCACCTTTGATAAGTGACCAGATATAGCTGGGGTCAGTGCCCTGGTTATATCTATCCAACCAGGTAGCTTGTTCGTAGATTTCTTGATGATAACCTTGATTTTCCAGAGTTATTAATGTACATGATATCGGTCATATTAATAACTGCACAAACTCCACCTTGTTCAGCTAGTAAATAATCCAATGCTAGTCTGTTGTCAAGGACCACATTTGTCAAAGAATCTAGGAATTCTTGAATTCCCTTTAATGCCTGGCCTATATTGGTGGCCAGTGATTCTAGGGTTTGAGTCAAGTTCCTTAGGATTGACTCATGGTAGGCAAAGCCACCCCAGGGGGCCACTAGTCCTATTGCTGTCTTGATTCCTGCCAGAATTAATCCTATTGTTCGTTCATTTATGACATTCCTGGGCCTTGTGAGATTATAGATGGTGACCCTAGAGGGGCAACGGTGGCCAGTATACATTCACCTCATTGCAAGTTTTTAATATACAAGGGAAAGCTACTTCTCAAAACAGGTAGCTCCCCAGAGAGTTAGGAGTGGTTATGGGGTGGGATTTCTTCTTATTCATGGCCACAGACAAAAATAAGCCCAGTTGGGGCACAAATTGAAGTCCTGTGAGATGTGATGCATATCCTTTGTTACCCAGTCGTATCTACAGATATATTTCCCTTGCTCCAGTGGGGGTAGTCAAACATCCCTTGTTTTCCAGAAGGGGTCAGTACTCCTGTCTTCCTAGATTAGGCAGTTGTTTTTCCCTTGCATGTTCTGATCGAGGAGGAAGCACCATGTGTGGTTTTCTCTCTTACAGGTGGGATTCCATTTATATCTCTGTGGCCTCAGGAATTTGACAACTAGGATTGGATCAGAGCATGTCAGGGAATCTTCCACTTTTGTGTCATTAACACAACAATGAGTGCAAAACATAGTGTCATTAGGATACTTGAAGTATAGGTACCCAAACTCCCAGGTCAAGGTAATGGTGCGGCAGGGGTTGGGGGGGGGTGGTTAGGACAAATTCATTAAGTGAAGTTACTCGAGGCTCTTCTGTGGAGATGGTAAGGTGTCCAGTGGGAACCTTAAGGGACCTCAGGCCTTGTCAATCCTCTGTTCTCTCAGCTATTATGGATCTGGGTAGCTCAGACTCTCTTTCAAGCCTAGGGCAGTCCTTCCTTCAGTGTTCCTCTTGCTTATCGGCACACTGATTTTGGCCCAGGGGTCAAGAAGTCAGAGGCTTTCATCTGGGTATCCCAAACACCACGCTTGCAACACTTTCTTGGCATCAGTAACCCTAAGGCAGTACGGGGCTTAAAGCAGCCACAAATAATAGCACTTTTTGGCTATTACTTTTGGTTTTCACCTCTTTCTCCACATTGTCCCTATTACTGTAAATTACAAAGGCCATATTTAAAAGTTGGCTCATGGGGATTTGGGGTCCTATTGCTGCCTTATGTAAATTCCTCCTAATGTCAGAGACAGATTCAGTATAAAATGCACACCCAGGAGAACTCATCCTTCCAAGGAGTCAGGGTCTGCATTAGTATATTTCCTGAGGATCTCCACTAAGTGGCCCTGAAATAGAGTGGTATTTTCATATTTTCCCTGAGTTACTTCTCTAAACTTGTCATAAATAGTTGGTTTAACCACGCACTTTTTCGTACCTTCTCTTAAAAAAGTTAGCATGTGATTTCTGTGTTTGAGCTCTTGGGAACCCCTCTGGGAATCCCATTAAAGGTGCAAATAAGGAATTGCATCTCTCCCCACATTATAAATGGCATGACCTTGGATATTATTGGCCACTCCATCTGAAAATTCATGGATGATACCTAGAATCCTTTGTTTCTCCTCTATGGTACAGCAAGTGGATAATAATATGCACAAGTCATGCCAAGTTAACTCAGAGGACATGGTAAATGTATCAAACTATTCTATAAACTTCCATGGATCCTCCAAAAACCAGCCAAATTTCTCCTTGCATAAAGCCAAATTTGATATAGAAAATGGTAGATATACTCTGTTCACCCATCTTCATCAGCTACCTCCAACAATGGAAACATGTTCATTTTTAGGGGCTGATATGGGGTCCCACTCTTGGTGGTACTGGTTGGGCTTACTTCCTCAGGCAACAGGGGTATAGGCTAGGGCTAGTTGGATAAGGCAGAGAGGTGCCTGATGACCTTAGGGTGGAATCCTGTGCTGGAGAACTGGTAGAATTCCCCTCAGAACTGCAGGACTGTGGAGGCTCCAAGGTGGGTGTGGACCTTCCAGTGGGAGGAGCTAGGAGGGGGTCATCTATGATATCTAGCACAGCTTCTTGGTGCCTGGAAGTAACATGAATCTGATACATTCTACAGCTATCCTTTAGATCAGGATCCTGGTAGACGGCATTTAAAAGCCTTCACATAAGGAACTTCTCCCCGTTTTCCTTCTTTTTACAGAATAAGCCTAATTGTAAAATAGTATTATATTTTAACATAAAGAACCATTTTTAGACCAAATTTCCTGGTCTCCCAATTTGTATTAGACCCAAATGATGTTGCAATAGAAAATGAGTTCTTTTTCTCTTTATAGTCTCTAATTTGAATTTGCTCCAATTGCCTAAAGAACACCCTACTGGTGAGTCCTCCAGGATGCTCACCATTGTTCCCAATGTCCAATAAAAATATGTACAAGAGGTTTTCAAGTTTGCATAAGTCTAGCAAGAGCCTTACTTTCCCTTTTAAATTCTCACCTCCTACAGAGAAGGTGTAAGTGTAGGTAGCAAAGCATTACAAAAGTAGATTATTAGATATGAGTGGGCAGTAGAATGATGGGTCTGATTCCAAAGAGAGTGAAGAAAGCATTTCAGTTTGGGCAAAGAAGGATTAAAAACAATAGAAAGTGATTGTGGAAGGGAGGAAGAGTATGGGTGCACAGCGTGGCTCAAAGGGAGACCTCAGAGACCCTCAGTTACTGGATAATCACCCAGCAATAGAGACACCAAAAAAAGTGTTCAGGAGGCCACTCATCCACTGTTGTGGGTACTCACCTGTCAGGCCAGGGGTCTGGGAACCCCTGGTCCCTTCAACTAAGAGTTCAAGAGCTTGAGCAAGGCAGTTAATTGGACAGAAAGGAAGACGGCACACAGGGAGAGGCCTACAACTGGCTGCTATGGAAAATGATAATTTCCAACTTCAGTGCAGAAAAAAACAAGACTGTACTAGTTCATTCTCACACTGCTATAAAGAACTACATGAGACTGGGTAATTTAGAAAGAAAAGAGGTTTAATAGACTCCCAGCTCCTTAGGCTGTGGAGGAAGCATGGCTGGGAGGCCTCAGGAAGCTTACAATCACAGCACAAACTGAACGGGAAGCAAGCATGTCTTATCATGGCAGAGCATGAGAGAGAGAAAGAGTAATGGGGGAAGTGCCACACACTTTCAAACAACCAGCTCTCATGAGAATTCATTCACTATCACAAGAACAGCAAGGGGGAAATGTCCCCATGATCCAATCACCTCCCACCAGTTCCCTCCCCCCAACATTTGTAATTACAATTCAACGTGAGATTTGGATGGGGACACAAACCAAAACCCTATCAAAGACCAAGGTTCTCCAAAGTGAAAGGGGCTATAACTCACAATCCTAGAGGGAATGCAAATGTCAAAAACCCCAGAGCATCCAGGGGGCAAACAACAACACAATGCAAAAAACCCAACGCACCCAAGTAACAGCCATTGAGGATCCTCTCCCTAATGCCCCAAATAAAATAGCATTAGAGGAGAAAAGATCAAGAGAAGGGGTGACAAGAATGTAGGTGGTCAGGCATGCTTCTCTCCTGAGCACCCAAATGATGGGGGGACTTTGAATTGACCACCTAGCCAGAGGCCTTATTTCCTGGTTTACCTGATATTGAAGGAGAGGCAGAGGGGGACACTCACCCATCTTCAGATGCCTAAATGGTGCTGACCAGTCTCCAATGTGGGGCCTGGGTGAAGGTCTCCCCCAGGTCTCCACCAGCTCGCGCAGGTTCAGCTGTTAAGAAGGTCCAGCTCATGCACCGGTGACCTGCCAGCCAAGACAGTCGGTCTCACACAAGGTGGCAGCACTGTGCAGCCACTGGCCCGTCCACACAGCTCTGCTGCCTCCACCTGTCAGGAAAGATGATGGCTCTGAAAAGAGCGTTTGACTAGTGTTACAGCTCTTCAGCATTAGCGGCTCTTTAGTGTTATAACCTCTGTGTTACAGTTCTTGCTGCCTCAATCACAGATTGTCTCGCTGTCTCTTGCCATTTGCTACCTCATCTCCTCTCACTGTCTTGCCTTCTCACTGCCGTCTCTCTCCAGTCGCTGCCTCTCTGCATCTTCCCTATCCCCCACATCAGGCACCAGATGATGTAGGGCAGGTTCTTGGCTTCATTCAGGAAAGATTTCAAGAGCAAGCTAGCAATAGAAGAGAGCGGCTTTATTGAAGTGACAGTGTTACAGCCCAGTGGCTGCTCCTTCTGGAGCAGGGCAAGCCCATAGGCTTGCCATGCAGTGCATTCAACATGCATTCAACAGGACAACTATGTGGACAGGGAGTGCTACCTAGCAAGGGACGCTGCAGGGTAGCAACCAGATTATTTAGCAAACAAGAATACAATCTACCACAGTTATATTTTTCTTCTCAGTATATTATACAAGAGTAACATCAGAGACAACGATCAAAATGGCCTATTCAAATTTAGCAGAGGTATGACTGCAGTGGTGAGGCCATGAACCCACCCAGAATACTCCTGACTACATATCTGGATGGATGCATGTACTCTTATATGCAATGCTATATATAATGTGCCCTTAAGGGGTCAGTGCTGACATGGGACCAGTCAAGCAGAAGAAAAAAGTGTTGCCTGAATTACAGTGATACATACTGGCTTATCACCACAGTTGTGTATTTATATTATATCAACTGAGCATTAATGGAACAACACTTTTCAGAACAGCTTTCTCTGAATATTTCTGCCTTAATCACGCCTGCCAGATCTTTTGCATGTGAAAGGTTATGGGGTCACCAGGCACTGTTGCAATTCACACAGGTGAAGGCAAATTTGTTGTGTCACCTTGTTGGTATGGGCAGTAGCTGGATCTGTAGTTCATATATCCCTGCTGCATCTCCTCCTTCAGCTTCTCCGATTGCTGGGGCAGTATGTGAAGTTCCTGGCATAATCTACAACTCCTCTTATATCCTCACATAAAGAAAATTAGCATCTTTGTAATGTTGAGTCATCCTACCCCACATCTAGGGATATCCTTCCATTTTTTGAATATTCTTTTGTTTTCCTCTTCAGCAATAAAAAAGCTTCATGTAGCAATTTATAATTTTCAATGTTTACTACTAAATCCCTATTTCTTTTGAATTGCTTTTTAAATTGAGCCTTTAACTACATTGTATATTTTGATAGGTTATTTTCTGCACATGTGAAAGCTGGTGAATTACTTTTAACTTTGTACTCAGGCACACAACTAAATTAGGATACAAAGTGTAATGCTTAATTTCCCCTCCCCTTTTCCAATTTGTGAACTTTGTTATTTCTTTCCTTTATTCTTTTGTATTAACACGTATAATGTCATGTTTGGAAAGCATCCAACCATTCTTATTTTCTCTTGCAACTCCTCTTTTGATAATCAACTGATTGTCCTCCTTTTGGTGTCTCAATACATCAAATTAAGAGATTTCTTAATATTGAACCCGCCTTCCATTAACTGCTCATGGCACATTACACTTTGAATATGCCACTCTGGATTATATTTGCTAATAGTTGGGATTTTCCCATTAATGTTGCAAAGCGACCACATCTGCGGCCAGGGAGCAAATAATCTGGCTGAGACATATACGAAGAAGCAAAACAATGTGTTCACAGAACCCCACTCAAGTGGCGTCCAGAGCCCAGGGTTTTGAAAGGAATATCCGAGGACTAACGAGTGAGGGGTCAGGGGGGTGCAGCAGGAGGCCTCATCAATCTGCGGAACATGGATGTTCTGCTCTCCAGGAGCAAAAGACTCAGCCTCCTCGCACACCGCCACCTGTCCTGAGAGCCCCACAGACGCGCCCCGCGTAATCTCCACACCGCTCCTCTGAGGCGACCCTGCCTCCTCGACAGTATTAGCCCCGCCCCGAAGTCCCTGAATTTCCCTGCACTCCGTGATGCACCGGTGCACTAGTGATCACTAGGCTTTGTGGGCGTAGCTCGCGCAAGCGCCTGGGCCCTCCCAAGGCTCCACCCACAGCCCGCCCCGGCCCGGGCTCCCCCCTTCGACATGCACTTCCGGCGACGCCTCCGCGCTGAACCCCACGCAACCCAGCGAAGCCCAGTGGAGCAAGCACTGCGCGATGGACGGTCGGGTGCAGCTGATGAAGGCCCTCCTGGCCCGGCCACTCATGCCCGCGGCGCGTCGCTGGAGGAACCCGATTCCCTTTCCTGAGACGTTTGACGGCGATACCGACCGGCTCCCGGAGTTCATCGTGCAGACGGGCTCCTACATGTTCGTGGACGAGAAAACGTTCTCCAACGACGCCCTGAAGGTGACGTTCCTCATCACCCGCCTCACGGGGCCCGCCCTGCAGTGGGTGATCCCCTACATCAAGAAGCAGAGCCCCCTCCTCTGTGATTACCGAGGCTTCCTGGCCGAAATGAAGCGGGTCTTTGGATGGGAGGACGAGGACTTCTAGGCCTGGAGACCCTCAGGCCTGGGGGCGGGAGCTCTGGGGAGGGTCCGCTGTGCCAGTGGCCACCGCCAGGGTCTCCCTCGGGCGCCCTCCCTCCGCACCTCCCTCCCCCCTCCAGCCGCCGCGATGTCCCCTGCGCCCCTGTCCCTACCAGCATAGTGCTTGCCTTTGTTCCAGGAATAGCGCTCCAGGCTCCCGCTGCCGCCCCTGGGCCCTACTCTGGAATGAGCCACCGCTGCCCTCTCTTGCCAGCCCAGCCCCTCCCATGCACATCTGGACGCTGTGCTGTGCTCCAGCTGCACAAAGTTGGGCTCCTGTTACACACTGGACAGACCACCCACAGCCGCCACTGCCAACCCCTCTCCACTCCTCCAGACTGCCAGACGACTACATCATTCTGCCCACAGACCATCGCCATCCACTGCATCCCACCGACAGACTGCTGCTCCTAGTGACCTGGACTCACCTCAGAGGTATCTGAGCTGGCCACAGCCCCTGGACAATGATCCAGACAGCTGGCTGCCCTGCAAGGGGCCTGTCACCTTCAGTGAGACCCATTTCCTCCCTATCCCCCAGAGACCTCTTGTGTTCCTGCCACATGGCTGCCAGGGCTCAGGTGTGCCTGGCAACCGAATCAAATCTCTCATTTTCTCCTGTGGACCAGTTAGTTTACCTAGAATCCAGTTTTCTTCTGAGTTTGCAGCTGTCTCTCTGATGGGTGCCTTTTGTTCAACACAGTAACCCCTGCTCCCTGCCCTGCTCTAATACACTACCTGTACAAAGGTCTTTTCCTTATTTTTAATAAATGTCGGACATTATTAAAAAGAAATGCAGTCTCAATGAATATGGCACCTTTTCCTCCCTAGTTCTGTAAATAGGGTCCATACCTTGTTCAAATGCTCTGTGCCCTGTCATGCTATGGCTGAAGTTGACTCTTACATTATAAAAACAAAAGATTGAGTCCTGTGGTATCTCCTAGGGATGGAGCTCTTACTGGCAACCATCTAATGCCAAATGATGACCCTTCTAAACCAGGCAGTTTCATGCCCCTTTTGAAGTAGACATTGATCTGATTTTGGCCAAAACAGTGTGGAAACGTTTTTTTGTAAAAGGTTTCCTTATTTTCAAAAAATGGCTAGGAAGCACAAATCTCAAATTGCTACAAACCATAAATCCCACACATTTGTTCATGAACACCTGTCAAGGTTTTATTTAACCAGAGATTCATTAATGAAACATGACAATTGCAGAGGTACTTCTATTAAAGCATTTATATTTATAAAACCTTGAATATGGAGGTAATGGGGAAAGGGATGTGTAGCGGGGAAATCCCATAAGTGCTGAGGCTGGAGCAAAGGCCTCAGCCTATTTCCACATAAATAATGAAGAAGAAAGTAACTAGAAACATAACTCTAGTAGTTATTAGTTATTCATATGTGATCTTAGTTATTCATAGGTGATTTTAATTCTTTTACTAATACCTCTCAGGTCAGAAGTGTGAACCTGGCGTGACATTTTTAAATGAATGACACTAAGGCAAGATGCTTTAAGCTCTCTGTCATGCTTGCATAAAGGCTGCTGTGAAAGCACCCACTGTTTAGCCAGCTAGGGAAGGAGATGTCCAAAATGGCCGAGACGTCTCCTTCCTGGGGAAGTTAGGAGAAAACTCCGCTTCTCCAAGCTCTTGTGGTAAGGCCTGACGGCTGTCAGGTAGGCCCACAGACATCGGGGGCTTAACTGTCTCTATGTGATGCTGTGTTTCAGTGGTCACATTGCATGTCTACTCTCATGTTCTGCTTCTGCACCTGGTTCTTTTTGTCTTAGAAAAGATAATCAGTAATAGTAATATAAATCTTAATGTTTTAGTTCTTTCTTGATAAGTATGGAAACTTCACTGGCTCCTCACCTTACTTCGGGTGCCAGAATTCCTTAAGCCCCTACCTGAATGGCACGTGATGTACTTGACCCTATCACTGCCACGCCCTATCTACCCTGCCCCCCAGTCTTGGACCATCAAGGCCACGCCCTACCTACCCCTGCCCCCCCAGATTTGCAACTCAATAAAAGTGAGGGCGTCCCAGCATTCGGAGACGCTGCTGGTCTCCGTGATCTAGGTAGCAGTGGACCCCTGGGCCCAAACTCTCTTTCTCTATCTCTGTGTCTTGCGTCTTTTATTTCTACAATTTCTCATCTCCACACCAGCCGGGAGCGGCTCACAGAATCTGTAGGGCTGGACCCTACAGGGATGCAGAGCTGTGATTATTAATTAGGTGCATACCTGGTTGATGACCTGCAGGTCAATACAATTATAACTTTCTCTAATGAGCAGAATAAAAGTTAATACTGATTACTGTTTCTCTGTAGGCTAATCTCTTAAATCTATAGTGCTATAAAAAGCCTCTGTTCCATCAATCGTCTGATGTTCAAATTCATTGGTGAAACTTAAATATTCTAATCGAATCCAATAGCACAGCACTCTGGTATTAAAAGATCACGCATCCAACTCTGTCCCTTATTTCTAATTTGTATGAATTTTCAGAACATGCAAAGAGGTGGGAAAAGGCTGAGCTTAGTGTGTAGATGGATTTGCCTGATGCATGAGTAGAAAATCAAAACAGACTGTGATAGCACCACAAAGAAGACTGGTGCTTACAGGTCCAATCCTTATACTTTTCTGTCCTCTGCCTTGGGGGAGATGAGACTTTGTCTTTCAACTTTAACTTAAATTGGTTATCAATCACCCTTAGCCTTTCACTGTCTCTCTGCAATTCAATAGCCTCTAGTAACAACCATATGATTGCATAATCTTTATAATTACTACTTCCTCTGAACCTTTCAAATTCTTGAGATATTGCACCTGTCAGTAAATTTCCTTCCATTGGTCCTATCCCCACTTCACCACTGGTGAAAGTTTTGACAGTTGCACCACTACCACATAGCAGGTACTTCCTTACCAACAGTGATGTAGTTCCCATTTCTAGTCAGCTGGCAGGTAATCAAGCTCCAAAATCCAATTTTATAATCTGCCTCTTAGGACCACTGCTAACACTAAATATTAGCTGGGCGCAGTGGCTCACGCCTATAATCCCAGCACTTTGGGAGGCTAAGCGGGTGGATCACCTGAGGTCAGGAGTTCGAGACCAGCCTGACCAATATGGTGAAACCCCGTCTTTAAAAAAAAAAAAACACCAAATATTAAACTTTAAGTTCCCTCAGAAACACTCTGATGAACAACACTTGTAATGGAGTGATAGAAGTAGGATTAAGCAGAGGGAGAATTTATGAAGAAACATACAGTTCCAATAGGTGCCTCACCTGATCCCACACAGATATCTAAAGTTGAGACGGCCATTCGGAAATGTTCTAAATTGAGGCTGGACACAGTGGCTCACGCCTGTAATCCCAGCACTTTGGGAGGCTGGGGCAGGAGGACTGCTTGAGGTTGGGAGTTGGAGACCAGCCTGAGCAACACAGTGAGACCCTGTCTCTACAAAACATTTAAAACTTAGCCAAGTGTGGTAGTGCACACCTGTAGTCTCAGCTACTCAGGAGGCTGAGGTGGGAGGATCACTTGAGCCCAGGAAATGGAGACTGCAGTGAGCTATGATCACGTCACTGCACTCTATCCTAGGCAACAGAGCAAGACCTTGTCTAAAAAAAAAATTGTCTGAATTGAGGAGAGGCCACATTGACTAGTCTTCGTTTTGATGTTACCTGGAGGAGGTGATGCACTTTTTTTTACAACATTTAAAAGGAATAAGATAGACCTATGCTAGCTGCTTTGGACAGATTTTTGCAAGGTTTTGTTAAGTAAGAAACGCAATATGCAGAAAACTGCATAATGTGGCCCATTTTTTATTAAACAGATGTTAACCCCAAAGGCCTACATATGAATACACACACACAGTCACACACACACACACACACACACACACACACACACACACAATAGGCTAAGTATGAAGAAAAATATAGACACATACATACTAGGGTGTTAGTGTGGGTCACAAGACATAAGGAAATGTTGATGCCAGAGATAGAGTAGGGCCTTGGAGAGGAGGATGCACACAACAAAATGAAAGAAAAAAGGCTGCTCTAAAATTCAGGGAGATTAAATTTATGGCATTCAAAACTGAAAAGTCTATAGAAATTTGTGAGGGGTATATAGTATCAGTCAGCGTCCCAAAAATAAACAGAAGTTATACACATATGGGATAATTGAGAATTAAAGGAAGAGACAATATACAGATGTGTGGGTAGGATTCAGAGAAATTATGATAGATTGGATAACTGTTCTATAAATATTCACTCCTCACTTCCCCCACATCCCTATGGTGAACGTATGTCCCTGCTTCACTGGCTCTAGGCTTGGCCATCATTTGTTATTGTCAATGGAACATGAGCAGACATAATGTGAATTTAAATATGCTTGTGTTGTTTTGCTTGTTTTCTGGCCCTCCTGTGGTTGCCTTGAGAAGAGCATGCCTCCGGTTGTTGCTGATCCCTTAGCTTGGGCTATACAGAGATTCACATGGAACAGATCTAACATAATCTGAATCCTAGAGCAAAGTCCACCCTAACTGCATCCTGGAGAAGATGTCCCCAGATGGCCCATAGCACATGAGCAAAGACAACAAATGATTGTTAATAAATTTGGGGGAGATTTCTTATACAGCATTACTGTAACAATAGCTGACTAATGCTGAAACCAACAATGGATTTTGAATTATCCTGGGGCTAGCAACGGTAGTAAGCTGTTGCCTCCCACCAAGGCATGAAAGGATAAGGGAGTGGTTACTGGAACACAGAGAGAGCTCTAGCTATAGAAGAGATCCCTAAAAGGACTTGTGGCCTTTTATAGAGGAACTCGGCCACAGCCACCTCTCAATCTGGTAGAGACGGAGCTCTCCCATTGGCCAAACTCAACCAGAAGCCAGAGAGCAAGGGAATGGTTTATGCAGTCCATAAAGGTCAGAGGAGGGTGGAAAGCGAATCTGGAATAGCAAATGGAAGGTATCCAAGAGATACGTGAAAAATCAATTCCAAGTGAGAAACATTTGAAAAGATGCATAATTGCTCAGAGAGATTTTAAATAGAACAAAAATAAGTATCATTCTTTTTTTTTTTTTTTTTTTTGAGATGGAGTCTCTCTATCACCCAGGCTGGAGTGAAATGGCATGATCTGGGTTCACTGCAACCTCCACCTCCCAGGTTCAAGCAATTCTCCTGCCTCAGCCTCCTGAGTAGCTGGGACTACAGGCATGTGCTATCACACCCAGCTAATTTTTTTTGTATTTTTAGTAGAGACAGGGTTTCACTGTGTTAGCCAGGATGATCTCCATCTCCTGACCTGGTGATCTGCCTGCCTCGGCCTCCCAAAGTGCTGGGGTTACAGGCGTGAGCCACCACACCCAGCCTAATTTCAACAGCATTAGATTGCCAAAAGTAAAATGACCATATTAAGTGTTAAAGGGATATGGAGAAATGAGAATTCTCATATACTGCTTATAACAGTGTAGAATAGTACAACAAGACTGGAGATAATTGTGGCAGCACCTTGTAAAGTTTAAGACAAACATACCTACAACCAAACAATTCCAACAAGGATCTTGACTATAGCATTTTTTAAAATGTATGTATGATTAGTACCTCTGCTAAGCTGCATAGTACCTTTATCTAAACTAATAAAAGATGCCTCCTCTTGGGGAAAGCAGCCCCGTGAATGCAGAGTTTGGTAAGCTGTTAGTAATTTTGTGCTTGAAATAAAGCAAACCTTATTAAGTGTTTATGTAGCCCCACTGGTAGACACGGTGGGCTGAGTAGGGGCTACATTGTAGCCTCAGTCACTCATTTGGTAAGGGGCACTTCTGAAGTGAACAACTTATAGATCATAAGCAGCAGCCCTGTTTGCAGTAGCCAAAATCTGAAGCAACGCAAGTGTCATCAGTAGGAGTTGGTGAGTTCCTCATAATGTTAAGCAGAAAGTTGCCATACAGCAATTCTACTCCTAGGTATATAGCCAAGAGAACTGAACATATATGTCCTCACAAAAACTTGTACATGAATGTTCATGGCAGCATTATTCATAATAACCAAAA
This sequence comes from Ateles fusciceps, assembly GCA_036589455.1. Classification (NCBI taxonomy): domain Eukaryota; kingdom Metazoa; phylum Chordata; class Mammalia; order Primates; family Atelidae; genus Ateles; species Ateles fusciceps. The sequence continues at coordinate 92,287 of JAZHEH010002432.1, read as the reverse complement.
ACAAGAAACAACCCAAAACTCCAGAAACTGATGAATCAATAAAATATAGTATATTCATACAATGGAATATTATTCAACCATAAAAAGGAATGAAATACTGATACATGCTACAACATGGATGAACCTTGAAAACGTAATGCTAAATAAAAGAAACCAATCGCAAAATACCACATATTGTATGACTCCATTTATATGAAACTTCCAGAATACACAAATATATAGATGTGGAAAATCATTTAGAGGTTGCCTGGGGCTTGGGAAAGGAGAAAATAGGCATAGGATATTTTCTTGGGGTGATGGAAGTGTTCTAAAATTAGATAATGGTAATGGTTGGACAACTCTGAAAATATACTAAAAACCACTGACTTGTATTGTTGAGAGCAAATTCTGATGTGTGTGAGAAATCATATTGCTTGCTGAGAGCGGTGGCAAGAAAAACCTAGTCGGCCCCCAAAGCAGAACACTGCTCAAAGCGTTATAAAACAGTAACCAATATGAATATGTCTCACACCAGATGAGTGAGTTATTTGCACACAGGATATGTGACTCTTTCCTTTGTTCCCTTGTAAAGAGTGCTTTCCAGTTTGTGTTTAACCTATAGTAAACATACACTAGCTGCCTGGCTAGTTTATCTTTAACCTATGAAAGAACACAGAGCATCTGCTTGTTAAACTTGTTACTGGAAGTAAAGAATAAATACGTGGGTCAGAGTCTGCTCTGGGCTCTCAGCTGGAAATGCTGTGAGACCCCTGATGCCTCACTCTGAACCCACCTTTTGCTTTCTATCTCTGTGTCTGTTTCTTAATTCCTTCAGCACCGCCTGGCTTGGGGTCTCCACAGCTGAGTTGGTCTCGGCATTGCATATTTTAAAAGGGTAAATATTAAAGTATGTGAATCATATCTCAATAAAGCTGTTATAAAAAAATTAATTGTATTTCTAATAACAACAAAATAGGGGAAATAAAATTTAACAAAATAATACCATTTATGATAGTGTTATAAAGTATCAAAATATCTAGAAATAAATCTATATAATAGCTGTAATACCTCAATACCAGTAACTACAAAATATTACTGAGATGAATTACATGACTAAATAAATGGAAGGATATAAGATGTTAATGAATTGGAAAACTCAAAATTGTTACAGTATATATTCTCCCTAAGTTTATTTTTAGATTCAATGCAACCCCAATAAAAATCAAGCAGATTTTAGAAGAAAACACAAGAGTAGATTATATCTTCATGATATCGGGTTAGACAAAGATTTCTTACACAAGAGACATTGGTAAGTGACTCTAAAATGTATATGGAAAGGCAAAGGATCTAGAATAGCCAAGGTAATACTCAAGAAGTAAAAAGATGACTTAGATGCCACATATTAAGACTTACTATAAAAGAACATAAATTAAGGTTTACGGTATTGGTGCAAGGATAGACAGAATAATGCAATACAATAAACAGTCCAGAAAGAATTCACACATATATGGTGACCTAATTTATAACAAAGGCACCATTGCAATTCACTAGGGGAAAGAACAGTCTTTGCGATAAGTTCTATTGGATCAGTTAGATACCTATATTGAAAAATGAGCATTGGCCCCTACCTCTCAGCATACATAAAAATTAATTCAGTATGAATCATAGACTTAAATTTGAAAGCTAAAATACAATATTAGAGGAAAATATAGGAGACTATCTTTATGATATTAGGTTTGGCAGAGATGTATTAAACAGGACACAAAAAAACACTAATAATGTCTGTCCTCCCAGATGAAATGTTTATTAAGACACTCAGCAATACAATTAGCCCTGCTTCCTGACAACATCCAATCCAGAGCAAAGCTTCACTTCCTTAAACTCTCTTGAAAATCACCTAACATATGCCCAAACACTTCAAACATTTTCTAACACATTTTTGCTGAGATTCCCAACAGTTCTCCATCACTGCAATGAATAATAAACTCAATATTTGTTCAATGACAAGATGTCCTTAGTGGTCTTTGCCTGGAAGGTATGAACATCAAGAATACAGGAAGTCCTAGCAACAGCAATCAGGCAAAACAAAGACATAAAAGGCATCTAAAAAAGAAGAGAAGAAGTCAAACTGTTTGTAGACACTATAATTTTATACCTAGAAAACCTCAAAGTCTCTGCCCAAAAGCTCTTAGATCTGATGGACAACTTCAGCAAAGTTTCAGGACACAAAATTTCAAGACAGAAATCTGTAGCATTTCTGTATACTAGCAACATCCAAGCTGAAAGCCAAATAAAGAATGAAACCTCATTCACAATAGCCACAAAAAAATAAAATACCCAGGAATATAGCTAACCAGGGAAGTGAAAAATCTCGACAACAAGAATTACAAAATACTCTGAAAGAAATCAGAGATGACACAAACAAATGGAAAAACATTCCATGTTCATGTATAGAAAAAAAATCAACATTGTTAAAACAGCCATATTGTCCAAAGCAATTTAAAGATTCAATGCTGTTCCTATCAAACTACCAATGACATTTTTCGAAAGAATTAGAAAAAAACTATTCTAAAATTTATATGCAACCACAAAAGAGCCCGAATAGCTAAAGCAATCCTAAGCAAAAAGGACAAAGCTGCTGGAGGCATCACATTACCCGACTTCATACTACAAGGCTATAGTTACCAAAACAGCATGGTACTGGTACAAAAACAGACACATTGACCAATGTAATAGAATACAGAGCCCAGATATGAAACCACACAACTACAACCATCTAATCTTTGACAAAGTTGACAAAAACAAGCACCGAGGAAAGGAATCCGTATTCAATAAATGGTTCTGGGATAACTGGCTAGCATATGCATAAAACTGAAACTGGACCCCTTCCTTACACCATATGCAAGTCAACTCAAGATTGATTAAAGACTTAACTGTAAAACTTAAAACCATAAAAACCCTCAAATAAAATCTAGGAAATACCGTTCTAACATAAGCCTTGGCAAAGATTTCAAGACGAAGATACCAAAAGCAATTGCAACAAAAACAAAATTTGGCAAATGGGACCTAAGTAAACTAAAGATTTTCTGCACAGCAAAAGAAATTATCAACAAATAAACAGACAACTTACAGAATCGTAGAAAATAATTGCAAACTATGCATCTGGCAAAGGTCTAATATCCACAATCTATAAGGAACTTAAACAATTCAATGAGCAACAAACTAATAATCTCATTAAAAAGTGGACAAAGGGCATGAACAGACACTTCTCTAAAGAAGACATGCAAGCAGCCAATAAATATGAAAAAATGCTTAACATCACTAATCATTAGAGAAATGCAAATCAAAACCACAGTAAGATACCATCCCACACCAGTCAGAATGGCTATTATTAAAAGGTCAAGGCCGGGCATGGTGGCTCACGCCTGTAATCCAAGCACTTTGGAGGCCAAGGCGGGCGGATCACCTGAGGTCAGGAGTTCAAGACCAGCCTGACCAACATGGTGAAATCCTGTCTTAAAAAAATAAATAAATAAATAAAAGGTAAAAAAATAGGAGATGCTTGCAAGGTTGCAGAGAAAAGGTAACACTTATACACTGCTGGTGGGAATGTAAATTAGTTCAGCTACTGTGGAAAGCATTTGGCGATTTCTCAAAGAACTTAAAACAGAACTACCATTCAACCCAACAATCCCTTTATTAGATACATGCCCAAAGGCATGTAAATTGTTTTACCATAAAGACATATGCATGCATATGTTCATTGCAGCACTAGCAATAGCAAGGACATGGAATCAACCTAAATGCCCATCGATGGTAGACTGGATAAAGAAAATGTGGTACATACACACCATGGAATACTACGAAGCCATAAAAAAGGAGATCACGTCCTTTGCAACAATATGAATGGAGCTGGAGGCCATTATCCTAAGTGAACTAAAGCAGGAACAGAAAGGCAAATACCACGTTCTCACTTATAAGTGGGAGCTAAACATTGAGTACACATGAACACAAAGGAAAAAACAATAGTCACCAGGGCCTACTTGAGAGTGAAGAGTGGGATAGGGGCGAAGATAAAAAAACTACCTAGTGGGTAGTATGCTTATTACGTAGGCGACAAAATAATCTGTATGCCAAAGCCCTGTGGCATGCAATTTATATAACAAACCTGCACAGGTACCCCTAAAACTAAAAGTTTTTTTTAAAAGAATATATAAATAGCTGCCATCAGTCAACAAAATGATAAATAAACCAATAAAAAAATAGGTGAAATTTTTGAATGGGTGTATTAGTTCATTTTCTATTGCTTATAACAGAATACCTGAAACAGTGTAATTTTTTTTAAATAATGTATTCTTATAGAGGCTGAGAAGTCCAAGTCAAGGGGCCACAACTGGCGAGACACTTCTTGCTGGTGAGGACTCTTTGCACAGTCCCAATATGGTGCAGTCACATGGTGAAGGAGCTGAGTGTACTAACTTGCAAGCTCAGATCTCCCTTTCTCTTATAAAGCCACCAGTTCCCCTCCCAGGACAACCCATTAATCCATTAATCCATGAATGAATTAATCCATTCACTTTAAGAGATGATCTAACCACCTCTTAAAGGCCCTACCTCTCAATATTGCCATATTGGGGATTAAGTTGTGTGTTAGTCCGTTCTCATGCTGCTATGAAGAAATACCCAAGACTGGGTAATTTATAAAGAAAACAGGTTTAATTGACTCCCAGTTCCATATGGCTGGGGAGGCCTCAGAAAACTTAGGATCACAATGGAAGGCACCTCTGTACAGAGTGGCAGGATAAAGAATGAGAGCCAGCAGGGAAAATGCCAGATGCTTATAAAACCATCAGCTCTTGTGAGATGCACTCATTATCACAAGAATAGCATTGGGAAAACCTGCCCCCATGACTCAATTACCTCCTGCTGTTTCCCTCCACAACATGTGGGGATTATGGGGATTACAATTCAAGATGAGATTTGGGCTGGGGGGACACAGCCAAACCATATCAAGTTGCACCATGAGTTTTAGAGGGGGACAAATATTCAAACCACAGTAATTGGCATTTCATTAAAAAGGGTAGGAAAGTGGATAAAAAAGCATATGAAGAGATACTCATTATTATTAGTAATAATAGAAATGCAATTTTTTTTTTTTACAAACAGGGTCTCACTCTGTCACCCAGGCTAGAGTGCAGTGGCACAATCACGGCTCACTGCAGCCTGGACTTGCCAGGCTCAGGTGATTCTGCCACATCAGCCTCCTGAGTAGCTGGGACTACAGACACATATCACCACACCCAGCAAATTTTTTGTATTTTTTTTTTAGACATGTGGTCTCACTATGTTGTCCAGGCTGGTCTGGAACTCCTGTGCTAAAGCGATCTTCCCACCTCAGCCTCCCAAAGTGCTGAGATTACAGGTGTCAGCCACTTCACTCAGCCTAGAAATACAAATTTAATACAATGAGATATCACCACAGACTTATCAATTTACACTTCAATAAATAAGAGTGAACACTTGAAACACACAACATAGATGAATCTCACAGACATACAGCATAAATTCTGTATAATTTCATTTACAAGGAGTTCAAAAACAGGTAAAGTTTATCTTTGGTGATAAAGATCAGAAGAGTGTTTATATTTAAGAAGCTCCTAACTGAGAGGGGGCATGAGAGTCTTTTTGAACATTGGAAGTGTTCTATACATTGATCTGAGTGTGTTATACTGATGTATACATACGTAAATGTTCATCTAGCTATACACTTGATGTTTTTCCTCTATTGGATATAGCATATCTCAGTTTTTTTAAATATCAGAAAAAGAAAAAAGGATTGTATATTTAGATAAGCAGTAGAAAAGCTACAGAACACCAATACAAAGAGATCTTTAAAACAACCAAGAAGAAACACAAAATTAGGCTGACAAATAATTTGTTAACAGCAAAAATGGAAGCTAGAAGACTACAGAATAATGCTGTTTCCATCAATTCTATTTAAATTTGTCACTTTTTAATATCTCTTATATCAAGGTGTTTCTTACAATCAATCAAAATTATAAAGTGTTGTTGGCCAAGGGGCTGCTGTGACATAGTAGTTACTGCCTGCTCATATGCAAACATTAAAAGCAGCTGTATCATTCTCAGCAAACTGACACAAGAACAGAAAATCAAACACCGCATATTCTCACTCATAGGCAGGTGTTGAACAAGAAGAACACATGGACACAGGGAGGGGAGCATCACACACTGAGGTCTGTTGGGGGGGGCCAAGGGAGGGACAGCGGGTGCGGGGGAGGTGGGGAGGTCAGGGAGGGATAACATGGGGAGAAATGCCAGATGTGGGTGATGGGGGGGATGGAGGCAGCAAATCACATTGCCATGTGTGTACCTATGCAACAATCCTGCATGATCTGCACATATACCCCAGAACCTAAAATACCAAAAAAAAAAACTTGCTGAACTGACGGCAATGGATTAAGGGGAAAAATTTAGGACAAAAGAGTGTCATTTAAGAACTATTGCATCACTAAGGTTTTGGTGGTACATAGTACAATATTATACAGAAAAAAGATATCAATGGTTCTACAAATCAATGAGACTCAATAAGAATAATTTTTAAAAGAATGAGGATAAAATAATGTTTCAGAAAATGAAAGATATTATATTTTTCCCAATAGACCATTATTAAAGGAGTACATCTAAAGGATATACTTTTTTAGAAGAAGGAAAATGTACCAGTATAAATGTCTGGAATGATAGGTAAATAAAATGACAAATATATGGCTAAATCTAAACAAACAGTAGCATAAATGTCTAATTTGAAGGTGGAAAAAACAGAGCTAAAGTAATGAGAAGAAGAACATTTACCCTGGGAGGTAATTATTTGTAATTAAAACGTTCCAAGTTTCTCAATTACTTCATTACTTTTTTCTACTCATTAAGAAGTTATACACTCTATTTCCATTCCTTTGGTGGTCACTCCAAAAAGTTAATATGCATAGTTAACATATAATTTTAGTCAATACAAGGTAATTAAAGCAATACACTTGACAAAAAATTAGACTGATGGTACCAAATACTAGTGAGGACATAGGATCACATACACTGAGGGCAAGAGTGTAAAGTAAAAGAAATATTCTGGAAAACAACTTGGCTGTGACTTTAGACTGGGTTGCCCATAAGCTGACTCTGACTGAGAATTCCTGTGAAAGAGATATATTAGGAAGTGGTCCAAATAAAAATGCAGTGACCAGGAATGGGACCATACAACAGGGAGAGGAAGAAGGCCAAATAATATTTTGCTATCAGCCAAGGTACCATTAAGGATCACTTTGGCACAATCCAATAGGGGGACTCTGGAGACAATACAGTTCACAAATCAGAGTTGTCTCAAACAGGAGCAATAGAGTTGGAGTATTTATAACTGTATATCCACAAATTATTGAAGTCTACTCTCTGGAGGACTTTAATTCTCAGATACTGACTCTTCAGGCTTGGGGGACAAAGGAAGTTGGTTCTATAGTCCTGCGACAAAGAGCCACAGATTCTGGCTATTCTGAGAAAAAGCAAAAGCAGAGCTGAGGTGGATTAAAATGGCCAAGAGTACCAAGGAGGTAAGGATAGAATATCAACAGTGTCTGTTTTAACGGGTATTAGTCTTAACACCATGAAAAATAATATGACTGCTAGATCTTGCTCCTTCAGCCTTGCTTGCAATTATCTGAACTAAGGGCTTAAATATACCCACTTAAAAATACCTGGAGTACACTCATTTTACCATTTACATAAATATGATGTTAGCTATAGGTTTTTGTAGATGTTCCTTATCAGACAAGAGTTCCCTTCCAATCCCAATTTGCTGGGGTTTTTTATGAACTGATGTTCAATGTTGTCAGATGCTTTTTCTGCTACTATGACCAAAGAACATCAAGCTTTTGAAATTTATTGGGACTTGTTTAATGCCTTAGTAAATGGATTATCTTGGTGAATGTACCATATGCACTCGAAAACACTGTGTATTAGTTGTTTGATATAGTGTTCTAGACATGTGTATTATTCTTTAGATTTTCTATGTCCGTACTGGTATTTTGTCTAGTTGTTTTTTTTTTGTTTGTTTGTTTTTGAGACAGAGTCTCCCTTCTGTTGCCCACACTGCAACTTCCACCTCCTAGGTTCAAGCAATTCTCCTGCTTCAGCTTCCCGAGTAGCTGGGATTACAGGTGCCTGCCACCACGCCCAGCTAATTTGTGTATTTTTTTTTAGTAGAGACGGGGTTTCACCATGTTGGCCAGGCTGGTCTCAAACTTCCAACTTCAGGCAATCCACCTGCCTCAGCCTCCCAAAGTGCTGGGATTACAGGCATAAGTCACCGTGCCTGGCTTGTCTAGTTATTATATCAAATATTGAGAAAACGTTAAAATTTTCAATAAAAAAAATACCTGGAGTATATTTGCTTGTTTGCAAATGCCTGTTTCTCTATCTGTATTGGTGTAAAAAAGTAGGTAGAAATATGGACTCTATCTTAAAATGATAATGAAGTAAGGTTATGTGCATGAGGCATATCTAACATTTCTTTGTACATATTAGGATCTCGTTACACATGTCTTCATCATTTTTAAGTATTACAAATTAATGTTTTTGTTTTGGGAAAGGGGACAAGGCTGGATCTGATGTCATGGCTACTTACATGGCAAATTCTTTACTCCTCATCTTTATGGCTTTGATTACATGCATTGTGCAGATGCCAATTCATCGAATGGGTTCAAATGACCCGTGCTGGTCTGAGGTTCCAGGGTTGCCCAAGAGAGTCCTGTTCAATGCACTCTGTTGTCTAGTCTTCTGCTAATACTGGAGATATAAGAATATTCATTAAACTCACTTTGGAAATGGCTGGACAGTTTGTGAGAGAGGGACTCCAAATCTAGCCAGGGTAATATTCCCAGTCAAGTAATAATAGTACAGGAAAGCACTGAGAATGATGATTATAGTCAGGGTATTACTCAGCTTTGGTTTCCAAGACAGGCTGTCTCAGTGTGATTCCATGAAGGTAGATCAAACCAGGAGTAGTGGAGCCTTTGGAAGGATTATAGGCAGTCCTTTTAAGTTGAAAGTCAATTTAAATTACATATCCTTTAATCTTATATTCGCTACACAAGCAGCCCAGAGCCACTTTAAAATAAATTCTCCTCCTTAAGATTTCTTGGTGAATGTGAATGTGGCCCCCAGTTTTGTGGGTGGTTACATCTGAATTTTTTTTTAATGTCTGATCATTGGATTTTTTCACAACATCTTATGGGCAGGTTTTTTTTTTTCTTTCACCATTATACTTGGTAATTTTGCTAACTCATTATTTGAATATACTTATATTCTTTTGGGAAGTTGAGAATACCTCAATGTTGGACATCCTCAAATTTCGACAAGGTCTAAATTCAATTTTGCTGTTGTCTTCATCCCTAAAAATGTCATTTAATGCTCAACATCTGAAAGCTGATTAATAGGGTTTCATATTATAAGTTAAATATTGCTCTTTATAGAGGCCTAAAAATGATTTTTTTAAATCCCTAGCCGTATTACTTTCATAGCTTCAGACATCAACTATCTCCACCAACCCCATGATTTGGGGGGATGAGACTAGGGCATGAAAGCAGAATTAAAAGTATTCCAATCGTCTCAATTATGGTAGGGTGGAAGAGAGGGAGAAAGTAAACATTTTGTAAAAGCCTTACCTTTTTGGTGATAGAGATGAAATAGGACCCAAAAAAGGAATTTTACTGTGAGAAAAAGTATTTATTGTTGGAAATATTATCTTTATTGAAATTAAAATTTTAGTCATGATAGAGGCAAAAAAAAATTCCCTCACATTACTCATGAGAATATAATTTGAAAACAATCTTTCTGGAGTGAGATTTTTAACAAACAGTTAAGTGTTGTATGGACCTTGATATATACATTAGTTTTAGAAATCTATCCTAAAACTGTGTTTGCCAAAACTGTGTTTTTTACCAAAACTGTGTTTGCTTCTAATGTGAGTGAATATGCAGTCCTCCACTCAGGTTGCAGAAGAGGTACTATTGCAGTCTTTAGCCTAAGACCCAAATTAACAGGCTTATTATATCTTCAGGTTTGTGAAATCCTAAATGTTCTCTTTTTGATCAAGTGACAATATGCTCTCAGCAGCCTAAGACGCAGCAACAGCCACAGCAGGGAGAGAAAAATAGGTTCCAGGATCAGCTGGGCACTACGGCCGGGCCTCTGTAAGCAGTGGGCTAAAGGGGAAAGGCATTAGAATTGGGGTACTGCCTGAGGGTTGCAGAAGAGGCGACACACTGAAGTGAGTGTCAGAGGGCAGAATGGATTTGGTGACTATCTGTTAAGGACCAGTAAGAGAGTGGGTATGAAGAGGACTGGCGACGAGTGAAAGAAATTGGTACAACCGTCTAAAGGGCCAAAAGCAGCTGTGTACAGGGAAGAGAAGGAGCTCAGTTCTGGGCCGGCAGCTACAGAATCAAGCCAGGCAGCCTTCTGTGAACCATGTTCTCCATCATTGTAAAGTCAGGGATTATTTATGCACATGAAGTCCAGGTACTTTCAGTATGAGGTCTGTGATGAGCTGCAGTGGTGGTAAGATAGAGGGACTTTGATTGCCCTCACCATGTTTTTTTTGTTTGCTTGTTGGTTTGTTTTTTTGGGATGGGGTTTCACCATATTGGTCAGGAGACTGGGCTTGAACTCCTGACCTCGTAATCCGCCCACCTTGGCCTCCCAAAGTGCTGGGATTACAGGCGTGAGCCACCATGCCTGGCCCACCCTCACCATGTTTTGATGGCTTTGTAGACTCCTTTTATTCTTTACTCTTCAGGTGTGATCATTTCCCCATGTCATTAAGTAGTTTGAGATCATGATGGCTTTACTTTATTTCACTGGGTGTGTGTTCTGACTGATCTTCGTCCATCCCAAATCTGGTCCCAATAGATTTCATACTTTTCATTTTAGGCTCTTTGCTGCTCAGAACTGCTTATTGCAGTACCTGTGTAGTCTGCGTGACCTTCATGATGGAAGACAGTGTTGCAGTATCTATAGAAGCAGGCAGGTCATCAGACCTCTGCAGAGGCACCTGTAGGAAGCATCCCTGCATCTAGGACTTCTGGTACTCAATCACTCAGCCTACTCCTTCAGCCCTCCAGCCTCCTAGTGGAGAGACAGATCAGGGACACTTACAAAAGGTCCCTTTGACATCCCCTTCCTTATTCCATCTCTGCCTTAAGGTTGACTCTGTATACAGGATTACACTTAGGCCACTGCGATTAAGTGGGGAGTGACCTTTCACTAGTATATTCTACCAGGTTTCCCCTGAGAACCAAGGCCTCGGGGCAATGAACCATCCAATGCTACTTTGTTTCCCTATTAAATCTTTGTGGATCTGAGTGCCACAAAAAAAAATGTGTGTAATGTTATCTCAATTATAGGCTTCAAGTCATTACTGGTTCCAATCACCAAAAGAAAAGAGGTTAATTGTATTTCTATTCACTTTATTATATTTATTTTCCATAATGTCACTTTTTATGTTTCTCTATCCTTTGGAGGTAAGGCCTCTTGTTTGGGTATTGACCACATTACAGAGAATGAAGTGAGGGAAACGAACCAACAGTGACAGCTGAAAAAGTGAGACTGCAAAGTAATATAAAAGAACTCCCTTCTACTCTCACAAATGCCATTCCTGTGTCCCTTTATGGAATCCTGTAAAGATGTACACGATTGTGAATTATTACCCTACCCAAGTCATTTGCAGCACAAAAGAGGACCGTTGAGATGATAAAACTAGCATAGATCAAGGAATAATTCTCATTCTTATAGGAGTTAGAAAACTGCTGGGGCATTATTGTTGAGGGAGGTGGAAGGTTACTGATACTGTTCAAACGACACCCAGAAGGTTCCTGCCCATTCTACCTACCTCCAGAGCCAGTAGACACAGAGCACAGAGAATATGCTGGACCTACTCAGTAATGTAAACTGCTTCCAAGCACTTTTCCAACCACTTCAGCAGAATCTGTGTTTAAAACCAAACAGTGAATATGCTTAACACAATCTTCCTTCATACCCATCCAGGAAGGCCGACTGTCAGCACCTTGAATTGGCCTTCATGATTAGCCTGGTTTCGGTTGTTTTAAGAGCGCTGTAAATCATAAAAACTTTATTAAGCAGTTTGAATTTTCTCTCTGATTTCAAAAAGATTTTGACCTATTAGATGCCAAATTACAAATTAATGATGTTTCCACTACTTCTGGGAATACAAATACTATCACATACATAACCAATAATAATATACTTCCACCTACCTCCACATAGAGCCCCTATGAACCACTGCTGATGAATGGCAAAATTTCATCTATTTAAATGAAGACAGACAAGCAATAAAGTAAAAACAAACAAACAAACAAAAACCTCTTGTGATTTATTCCTCATTTGTATGTTCTGGAAAAATAACATGTATTGGAAATAAGGCAGAGAGGCTGGGCATGGTGGTTCATGCCTGAAATCCTAGCACTTTGGGAGGCTGAGGTGGGCAGATCATGAGGCCAGGAGATAAGAAACCATCCTGGCGAAACTCGGTCTCTACTAAAAATGCAGCAATTAGCTGAGCGTGGTGGCATGTGCCTGTAGTCCCAGCTATTCAGGGAGCTGAGGCAGGAGAATCCTTTAAACCCGGGAGGCAGAGGTTGCAGTGAACTGAGATCGTGCCACTGGACTCCAGCCTGGGCGACAGAGCAAGATTCCATCTCAAAAAAAAAAAAAAAAAAAAAAAGAACAGAGTGTTGACTGAGTGCTGCCCTACAAGCCCACCTTACGATATCTGCTTCTATTGGGACGTTGAACTTTTCCCAGAGATAGATGGGGTGGCAGAGACATGTTAGCACAGATTTCAAAGATTAGCATGCAGAGATATGTTGAAGACTAATGTTTTTCTTTTTCTGCCTATTAATTTCAGGTCATTCATTAAACAAGTTTGTACCTAAATTAACATTATAGTTCTGCATTCCTTTCTCTACTACCTATCCAATTAAAGCAATATAAATGTAAATGCTTTTTCTTAAGTATGTAAGCCATTCTGCTAGTTCCTTGATAATGGGTTAAATAAAATTGTGAGAGGTGTCACCAACAAATGTGTGAGGTGTATGGCTTGGAGTATATGCTTTCTGTCAGTTTTTTGGAAACAAGGGAAGAAAAAGCACCCTATCTGACTATTCCTTACCTTATTTTGGCCAAATTCAGATTAAGGTTCATTTCCTAAGGGGCACAAAACTGACTTGTTTACAACATTAATCATCTGGGATTGGTCACCGGTGGGATCTCCATTTGCAGGACACCACAGGACTCTGTGTCAACATCAGCCATAGCATAGCAGGGGGTATAGTTTTTGAACAAGATATGGACCCCATTCACAGAACCAGGGAGGGAAAAGTGCCATATTCATTGAGACCATTTCTTTTCAATAATGTCTGACATTTATTGAAAATAAGGAAAAGATTTTCTCCAGGTAGTGTATTAGAGCAGAGCAGAATGCAGGGGTTACTGTGTTGAACAAAAGGCACACATCAGACAGACAGCTGCAAACTCAGAAAACTGGGTTATGGGCAAAACTAACTGGTCCACAAGAGAAAATTAGAGACTCGATTTGGCTGCCAGGCACACCTGGGCCTAGGCAGGAACACAAGAGGTCTCTGGGGGGTGGGGGAGGAAATAGGTCTCGCTGAAGGTGACAGATCCCTTGGGGTGTAGCCAGTGGTCTGAATCACTGTCCAGGGGCTGTGGCCAGCTCAGATACCTCCGAGGTGAGTCCAGATCACTGGGATGCGGTGGATGGCGATGGCAGTGGCAGCGCAGGTCTGTGGGCAGAACGATGTAGACGTCTGGCAGTCTCGTGGGGAGGAGGGGGGTTGGCAGCGGCGGCTGTGGGTGGTCTGTACAGTGTGTAACAGGAGCCCAGCTTGCAGCTGGAGAGCAGGACAGCGTCCAAATATGCATGGGTGGGGCTGGCCGGATGGAAGGAGAGGGCGGCGGCGGCTCGCTCCAAAGTGAGGCCCAGGGGCGGCGGCAGGAGCCTGGAGCGCTATTCCTGGAACAAAGGCAAGCACTACGCGGGAGGGGGACAGGAGCGCAGGGGACATCGCGGCGGCTCGAGGGGGGAGGGAGGCGAGGAGGGAGGGCACCGGTGGCGACCCTGGCGGCGGCCATTGGCACAGCGGACCCTCTCCAAAGCACCCGCCCCCAGGCCCGAGGGTTTCCAGGCCTAGAAGTCCTCGTCCTCCTCCCATCCAAAGACCCGCTTCATCTCGGCCAGGAAGCCCCGGTAATCATTGAGGAGGGGGCTCTCCTTCTTGATGTAGGGGATCACCCACTGCAGGGCGGGCCCCGTGAGGCGGGTGATGAGGAACGTCACCTTCAGGGCGTCGCTGGAGAACGTGTTCTCGTCCACGAACATGTAGGAGCCCGTCTGCACGATGAACTCCGGGAGCCGGTCGGTATCGCCGTCAAACGTCTCGGGAAAGGGAATCGGGTTCCTCCAGCGACGCGTCGCAGGCCGGATCGGCAAGGCCAGGAGGGCCTTTATCAGCTGCACCCGACCGTCCATCGCTCTCTTCGCTTCGCTGGACGTCAATGGGCTCCACCCGGCTCTGCAGAGGTCAGTGCCGAGGCGTCGCCGGAAATGCGTGTCCACGAAGGCCGGCCCAGGCTAGAGTGGGCGGGGCCACAAGCGGGGCTCCAGTCCTCTCATGGACTCCGCCCACAAGGCCGGGTGGTCCCTAGTGCGCAGGCGCGTCGTAGGGCAAACACTGACGAAGAGGGGCCTAAAGCCCTCAAGGAGGCGGGGTCGTATCGGACTTGATGGGCGGAGGTTTCCTAAGGTGGCCGGACCGGGAGCAGGGGAGGAACCAGGGAAACCTGGTGGTGTACCGGGCGCGGGGGGCTCGCTCCGAGGGGCTGTTAGGGGCCCCACCTAGTTCTGGTAGTTGAGGAGTCCTGCCGCTGCACTCGTCCCTACCTCTCATCAGCCTTTGGGTATGCATTTAGGGACCCTTGGCCCTGGTCGCCACTAGTATGAGGTTCTGTGAACACATTTTCCTGCTGCTCTTCGTCTCTCAGCCAGATTATTGGCTCCCTACTTGCAACATTATTATAATAGAGAAGCCCCACATATTAGCAAATATAATCTAGAGCAGCATATTCAAAGAGGAATGCACCACGCTTGAGGGGATGGATACCCCATTCTCCATGATGTCATTATTAATATCTAGTATTTGATAGCACAAAAGGATGACTACAGTCAAAATAATTTAGTTTTACATTTTAAAATAACTAAAAGAGTATAATTGGATTGTTTGTAGAACAAAGGATAAATGCATGAGGGGATAGATGCCCCATTAACCATGATGTGATTATTATGCATTCGTGCCTATATTAAAGCATTTCATGTACCCCATAAATACATATACCTGGTATGTACCCACAAAAATTATAAATAATTTTCTAAAAAGAATAATGCACCATGAGCAGTTAATGTAAGGAGGGTTAAATATTAAGATAATACCTTAATTTGTTATAAAAGCTGCCCTCAATTCTCTGCCACATTGTGCTGTGCATAGGCAGTTCACAACACTGCAGCTTGCTGCTTCATGGAACAAACGGAGAAAGTGTCTCCTTCAAAGATGGAGTCATGTATAAACTAACATAATCATGGAAGTTATATCTCATCACCTTTGCCACATTCTATCAGTTAGAAGCAAGCCATAGTCACAACCTACACTGAAAGGTATGACCAGGACATTGGGATATGGGGGCCACCTAGAATCTGTCTGCCACAGCAAGGATATACAAATTTGGTGATCCATTCATTTCTTGGAGGATATTTGGAACATTTACAGGTTTTGGAAGTTACAGAGGAATCAGCTATAAACATTTACGTACAGATTTTGTGTGAGCCCAGGTTTTCATTTTTCTAGAGTAAATTCCTAGAGCAAAGATTTGTGTCATATGGTTCCCAATAAAAATCTCATCAAACTTAGAAGAGAACTCCTAAATTTGATGAAGAGCATCTACAGAAAACCTACAGCTATGATACTCAAAGGTGAAAGTCTGAATGCTTTTCACTCTTAGATCAAGAGCAAGACACACAGAAGGGAACAACACACACTGAAGCCTATCATAGGGTACAGGGTGGGAGGAGGCAGAGGATCAGGAACAATAACTAATGAGTAATAAGCTTAATACCTGGGTGATGAAATAATCTGCACAACAAACACCCATGACCAAGTTTACTTGTGTAACAAACCTGCACTGTATCCCTGAACTTAAAAGTTTAAAAGACGAACAAAACAAGTACATATGCCCACTCTCATCACTTTAGTGCAATATTGTACTGGAGATTCTAGACAGTGCAATGAGGGCAAAATATATATATATATAAGGAAAGGAAAAAGTAATAAAAGGCATCTAGATTGGACAGGGCAAAGGCAAACTTTTGTTATTCTTACACAACAGGATCATCTATATAGAAAACAGGTTTTCTAAGATCAACAAAAAATACTAGAACTAAGAAGCGAGTTTAGCAAGGTTGCAGGACACAGGTTAATATACAAAAATCAATTGTATTCCTAGTAACGAACAAGAGAAATTTGAACTAGAATTTTAAAACACCATAAAAATGTAAAAAATGTTAGGGTTGAATATGACAAAAGAGATGAGACTTGTACCCTGAAAATTACAGAACATTCCTAACATATATTATAAAATATCTGAGTAAAGGAGAGATATATTCATGGGCTGAAAGATTTAATAATGTTAGTATATCAATTCTTCCAAAAAGTATATTAATTCTCCCAAAATTTATCTATAGATCCAAAGTTCCAGTGAGCGTTTTAACATATAAAAAACAACTAATTGCTTCTAAAATTGGTAGAGAAATGCAAAAAAAAAAATATATATATATGCAATAACAAAACAACCTTGAAATAAAAAATATAAGTTGGAGGACTAATAATATTTGATTTCAAGATTTATAATAAAGCTACAGTAATTAAGACAATGTGATATTGTTATCAAAATAGACAAATACAGTCATCCCTCTGTATTTACAAGGGATTGGTACCAGGACCCCTGCAAATACCAATCCCTTGTATAAAATGGTATAATGTTTGCATATAACCTATGTATATCCTCCTATATACTTTAAATCATATCTAGATTACTTATAATACCTAATATGATATAAATAGTTGTTACATCATATTTTTAATTGTACTCTTTTTCTAATGTTTACTTTTATTTCAATAGTTTTTGGGGTAAAGGTGGTTTTTTGTTACATGGGATAAGTTCCTTGGTGGTGATTTCTAAGATTTTAGTGCACCTGTCACCCAAACAGTGTACACTGTACCCAATATGTAGTCTTTTATCCTTCACTCCCCTCCCATCCTTACCTCCGGGTCCCCCAAATCCATTATATCAATCTTATGCCTTTGCATCCTCATAGTTCAGCTTGACTTATAAGTGACAACATAAAATACTTGGTTTTCCATTCCTAGTTAACTTCACTTAGAATGAAAACATCATTTCATTCATTTTTATGGCTGAGTAATAGTACATGTTGTATACATATCACATTTTTTTTTATCCACTCATTCATTGATGGGCACTTAGGTTGGTTCCATATCATTGTAATTGCTAATTGTGCTGCTATAAACATGCATGTGCATGTGTCTTTTTCATAGAGTGACTCATTTTCCTTTGGTTAGATACCAAGTAGTGGGATTGCTGGATTAAATGGTAGTTCTACTTCTTTAATGAATCTCCATACTGTTTTCCATACTGGCTGTACTAATTTACATTCCCACCAGCAGTGTAAAACTGTTCCCTTTTCCCCCAGATCCATGCCAATATCTATTGTTTCCGAACTTTTAAATTATGGCCATTCTTGCAGGAGTAAGGTGATATCTCATTGTGGGTTTAATTTGCAGTTCCCTGATGATTAGTGATGTTGAACTTATTTTCATGTTTGCTGGCTGTTTGTGTATCTTCTTTTGAGAAACGTCTATTCATATACTTCGCCCACTTTTTGATGGGATTTTTTTTCTTGCTGATTTTTTTAGTTTCTTGTAGATTCTGGATATTAGTCCTTTGTTGAGTGCATAGTTTGTAAACATTTTCTCCCATTCTATGGGTTGTCTGTCTACTTTGCTGATTATTTCTTTTGCTGTTAAGAAGATTTTTATTTAAATAGATCCCATTTATTTATTTTTATTTTTGTTTCACTTGCTTTTGAGGTCTTAGTCATGAATTTTTGCTAAGCCAATGTCTACAAGAGTTTGTATGATGTTATCTTCTACAGTTTTTATGGTTTCAGGTCTAAGGTATATGTCTTTGCTCCATCTTGAGTTAATTTTTTTAATAAGGTGAGAGATGGGGGATCCAGTTTCATTCTTCTACATGTGGCTTGACAGTTTTCCCAGCACCATTTACTGATAGGGTGTCCTTTCCCAAAATTATGTTTTTGTTTGCTTTTTTAAAGACATGTTGATTGTAAGTGTTTGGCTTTATTTCTAGGTTCTCTATTCTGTTCCATAGGTATACATGCCTATTTTTATACCAGTACCGTGCTGTTTTGGTAACTATTGTCTTGTAGTATAACTTGAAGTCAGTAAATGCGATGCCTCCAGATTTGTTATTTTTGCTTAGTATTACTTTTGCTATGTGGGCTCTTTTTTTTTTCTGTTCCATATGAATTTTAAGATTGTTTTTCCTACTTCCGTGAAGAATGATGGTATTTTGATGAGAAATTGCATTGGATCTGTAGATTGCTTGGGGCAGTATGGTTATTTTCACAATATTGATTCTTCACATCCATGAGCATGGGGTGTGTTTCCATTTGTGTTATGTATGATTTCTTTCAGCAGTGTTTTGTAGTTTTCCTTATAGAGATCTTTCACCTTCTTCATTAAGTACATTCCTAAGTATTTTTATTAAAGCGGTTATAAAAGAGGATTGGGTTTTTTATTTGATTCTTGGCTTGGTCATTATTGATGTATAGTAGCAAAAATCCTCAATAGAATACTAGCTAACTGAATATAACAGCATATCAAAAAGATAATACATTATGATCAAGTGGGTTCATACCAGGGAAGCAGGGATGGTTTAATATATGCAAATAAATAAATGTGCTACATTTATTGGAAGTCAAACTGTTGTTATTTACCAATGATATGATTCTATGCCTAGAAAACCGTAAAGACTCACCCAAAAATCTCCTAGATCTGATAAACGAATTCAGTATAATCTCAGGATACAAAATCAATGTATATAAATTAGTCTTATTTTTTTTCAGAATATTTTGAGCTGCCATTGGTTAAATCTGCAGATGCAGTACCCATAGATATAGAGGGACAACTGTAGATGAAAAGGACTGGATATCCAATTCAGAAACAAGACCCATACATATACAGACAGCTGATTTTCATAAAGCTGTAAAGGCAATTCAGTGGAGAAAGGATAATCTTTTCAAAATGATACAGGAAAATTTTAATATCCATTTACAAAAAAATTAATTTGATCCATATCTCACACCATAGGCAAAAATTAACTCAAAAATGTTAATAGACCTAATGGTAAAATGTAAAATTCTAAAAATTCTAAAAGACAACAGGAAAAAAACTTTTGACACCATGGATTAGACAAAGATTTCCTAGCTGTGACACCAAAAGCCCAATTCTTTCTTTTATTTTTATTTATTTTATTTATTTTTTTGAGATGGAGTTTCACTCTTTATGCCCAGGCTGGAGCTCACCACAACCTCCACCTCCTGGGTGCAAGCAATTCTCCTGCCTCAGCCTCCCGAGTAGCTGGGAATATAGGCATTCGCCACCACGCCCAGCTAATTTTGTATTTTTAGTAGAGACAGGGTTTCTCCATGTTGGTCAGGCTGGTCTTGAACTCCTGACCTCAGGTGATCCACCCACCTCGGCCTCCCAAAGTGCTGGAATTACAGGCATGAGCTACCGTGCCTGGCCAAAAAAGCACAATTCTTAAAAGCAAAATTTGGTAAATTGGACTTCATCATATTAAAAAGCATATGTTCTTCAAAAGACAGTGTTGAGAGAATGAACAAACAAGGCACAGGTTGGGAAAAAATATTTGTAAGTGGCATATCTAATGAAGATCTGAATCCAGGATACACATAGAACTCTTAAAACAACAATGTAAAATGTCAACAACCTAATTTAAAATGGAAAAAAAATCTGAAGAGACACTTAACTAAAAAAGATAAATGTATGACAAATAAGCAATCAAAAAGATGTCCAGGGACACATGAATTTTATCTGTTTCTTAATAGTAGGAAGTAAAATCAGTCAAATGCATTTTCTGTGTCTATGTGTCTTCTATGTTCCTAATTTATGAAGTTAGGGGATTGCAAATTAAAACCACAATCACATTTACTAGAATGACTGAAGTAAAAAAGAAAACCAACAAATGAAGAACCCAGAACAAAACAAAACCTGACAATAATGAACATAAATGAATTTGGAGAGCAACTTAATCTCTCATATATTGCTAGTGGGAATACAGAATGTTAGCCCCTTTGCAAAACATTTTTGGCATCCTGCAAGTTTCTTTTATACAACTTTACACACTATAATTCCTCCTCCCCTGAGATAACCACTATTCTGAATTCTATAAGCATTTAGCTTTGCCTATTTTTAACACTGACATAAAGTGGAATCCTAAAGTATATACAAATTTTGTGCCTTACAACTTCTATTCAATGTAACATCTGTAGCACTCCTACATAATTGCTGTGTGTACTAGTATAGAATTCCGTTGTATGACTATGCCATAATTTATTTATCCATTTGCCTAATCTAGTAAAATATAAAAAGGATAATATGCCATGGTTAATAAAATTATCCCAGCAATGCAAAGTTGTTTTATGAATCAAAAATCAATTATAATTTACTGTACTAACCGAAAGGAACTATAGCAGACAGAATGGCAATTCCCCAAAAATGTGTGTGTCCTCATTCCCAGAACCTGAAAATATAAAGCAAGAAGGAATTAAAGCTGCAGACAGAACTAAAGTTGCTAATCAATTAATAGCACTGAAAATACAAAGATAATCATTGATTATCTAATCATATGAACTCTTAAAAGTGGAAGATGAAGGCAGAGAAGATTAGAAAGAAGCCACATGAGAAAAATTTGACACCCACTATTGCTGACTTTGAAGAGGAAGAAGGCAGCCATGAGCCAGTGAATATGCTGGGAATGGCCCTAATATTACAGAGCAAGAACACAGTACCTCAGTCCTACAACCACAAGGAACTGAATTCTGCCAATAGTCTAAATGAACAGGAATGAAATTATTTCGTAGAATCTCCAGAAAGGGACGTAGCCTCCCAATACCATAACTTTGGTCTAATATGACCCATATGGAACTTCTGACCTACAAAACAATAAGATGATAAATATGTGTTGTTTTAAACCACCAAATTCATGGTAATTTGTTAAGACAGCAATAAAGCTAATACAAAGAGAAATTCCATAGGATCATATCAATACACACAGAAAATGCATTTGACTGATTCCACTTCCTACTATTAAGAAACAGATAAAATTCATGGAGGGTATCTTGTAATTTGGAGGAAAGATATATAACATTTAGTTGTGCTGGTAGGACACGTTTACTGAATGGCCTGTATGGATGTTTCAGAAATATGCATGCTACTCTGCTCATCAAGACTTATATAACCCAGTCAACCCAACTATGTTGAAAGTATCTATGGCAAACAAGTGATCATGGTACATATCATTAATAACAAAATATACTGACATCATGAACACCTTGATACGATAAACTAACACAAAAATCTTTGCTGTAGTATACCTGGCAAAAATAACTCATTCTAATCATGACAAAACACCAGAGGAAAGCAAATCTAGGGACATTTTTACAAAATTATTGATTAATAATTTTCAAAAGTGTCAAAGCCGAGGGTTTGTGAAGGAACACGGAAGGGCAGAGAGTGTGAGACAGGGAATAGATATACCAGGCTGACTACTGAGCTTTAAAGAACTTGCAGGCTTTGCTCTCCAAGCACAATGGTCTTGGACCTCACCAAAAAATCCTCACCCCCAACCCGCCTGGAAAGACTCGTCCCGCCCGCCCCTACGGTGCGACCTCCCCATTCGACCGGTTAAGCCAGCCACCACAATTCCCACCACCTCCTCCCGCAGAGTGCCCCGGGACTGCCGGGCGCACTAATGACCACCAGGCCTTCTGGGCAGAGTTGGCAGAAGCGCCTGGGCCCTCCCCATGGCTCCGCCCACAGCCCGGCCTCCCCCCCCCCCCCCCAACATGCACTTCCCACGACGCCTCGGTGCAGCCCCCCGCGAAGCCCATCGCAGCCCAGCGAAGCCCAGTGGAGCGAGCGCGGCGGAGATGGAGATGAACGGTCGGGTGCAGCTGATGAAGGCCCTCCTGGTCCGGCGCCTCCGGCCCGTGGCGAGTCGCTGGAAGAACCCGATTCCCTTTCCCGAAACGTTTGACGGCGATACCGACCGGCTCCCGGAGTTCATCGTGCAGACGGGCTCCTACATGTTCGTGGACGAGAAAACGTTCTCTAACGACGCCCTGAAGGTGACGTTCCTCATCACCCGCCTCACGGGGCCCGCCCTGCAGTGGGTGATGCCCCTACATCAAGAAGCAGAGCCCCCTCCTCAATGATTACCGGGGCTTCCTAGCCGAGATGAAGCGGGTCTTTGGATGGGAAGAGGACGAGGACTTCTAGGCCTGGAGACCCTCAGGCCTGGGGGCGGGAGCTCTGGGGAGGGTCTGCTGTGCCAGTGGCCACTGCCAGGGTCACCAAAGGCACCCCCCCCTCCGCGCCTCCCTCTGCCTCTAGCCGCCGCGTTGTCCCCCTCCCCCTCCAGTTCCCCTCCTGTGTAGTGTTTGCCTTTGTTTAGGAATAGCGCTCCAGGCCGCCGCTGCTGCCCCTGGGTCTCACTCTGGAGCGAGCCGCCGCCGCACTCTCTTGCCAGCCCAGCCCCTCCCATGCATATTTGGACGCTGTCCTGCGCTCCAGCTGCACAAAGCTGGGCTCCTGTTACACACTGGACAGACCACCCCACAGCCGCTGCTACCAATCCTCCTCCACTCCTCCAGACTGCCAGATGACTACATCATTCTGCCCACAGACCATCGCCATCCACCGCATCCCCACCAACAGACTGCTGCTCCTAGTGATCTAGACTCATCTCGGAGGTATCTGAGCTGGCCACAGCCCCTGGACAATGATCCAGACTTGGCCTCCCACGAAGGGGTCCGTCACCTTCAGTGAGACCCATTTCCTCCCCATCCCCCAGAGACTTCTTGTGTTCCTGCCACATGGCTGCCAGGGCTCAGGTGTGCCTGGCAACCAAATTGAGTCTCATGTTTTGCCCAGAATCCACTTCTCTTCTAATTTGCAGCATTTTCTCAGGTGCTTTTGTGGTCAACAAAATAACTTGTATCTTCTGCTCAACTCCTTTACACTACCCTGGAGAAAAAGTATTTTCCATATTTTCAATAAATGTCAGACACTTTTGAAAAAAGAAAATAGAGTCTGAATCAATATGGCACCTTTCCTTCCCTGGTCCTGTAAATGTGGTCCATATCTTGTTCAGAATGATATCTCCTGTTATTCAGTGACTGATACTGACTCCAGCATTAAAAACATGTGAGATAGAGTTCTGTGGTATCCCTGGGGATAGATCATCCACTGGTGATCATTCTGTCCCAGATGATGAATCCTCTAAACCAGTTAGGATTATTCCCAGGCTCTTAAGAAATGAATCATTACCTCATTTTAGCCAACACTATGTGAGAAGTCAGCCAGCAGGCCCTTGGAAAAGGTATCCTCATTTCTAGAAAGTAGTTTGAAAGCACAATTCCCAAGTTGTTAGAAACCATAAATCCCACACAGATTATTGGTGACCAGCTGTAAAATTTATTTAACCCATTATTCAGGGAACGAACAGAATTACATAGGTGCTTTTCAAAAACATTTATAAATTCTTGATTATGTAGGCAGTAGGGGGAAATGCAAAAATGAGATTGTTATTTTAGATATAAACCTGGTTGATGACCTGCAGGACAATAAACTATATATAAACTTTCCAAATAAGCAGAAAAAATCACTGCTTATGATTTAGCTGCAGTTTAATATCTTAGATTTATGGTACTGTAAAAGCTTATGCTTCCTCACTGACTGTTGGTGAACAAAGTTTAAATACAAATCAGGTGAGCCACAGGTAGGCTTATAGGACAATGTTCTGGTATGATGTTAAAAAGCTGTACAATCAACTTTTTGCCCCATTTCTAAATGTTGATGATCTTCCAGAATAAGGAATGGAAGAATGAATCATACTAGCACTTTTTTTCACTGCTTTTCTCTCTTCTTAATTTGAATAGATAAGCTTTTGCCATTTAGTTTAGTCCCTTTTGTGCTGCCATAACAGAATGTGACAGACTGGATCATTTAAAAACCGAGAAATTTATTTTCTCATAATTCTGGAAACTGAGAAGTCCAAGATCAAGGCTCTGGTATCTGGTAAAGCCTTTTTGCTGAGTCCTCACAAAGTGGAAGGTAAAAGGGCAAGAGAGGATGGATGCCAAGTTCATGTGACATGAGTGAAGACAGATAAACCACTCCTACAAGCATTTTTATAGTGACATTAATTCATTCATGTGGGCAGAACTCTCATGACCTAAATAACGCCCAAAGGGGCACATCTCCCAACACTGTTGCATTGAGGATTACATTTCAATATAAAATTTGGAAGGGACAAAAATATTCAAACCACAGAATCATTTGTGTGCTATAGTTTGCAGGGCTTTATATGGTGCTGGAGGTACATTTTCTAATAATGTATCTTGATTGTTTTTGTTCCTCCAAATAATAAAACCCTCATTAATTTGCAGTTTGCCATGTAGTAGAGCAAATTCTTGAAATTGAAGGAAAAATTGAATTGCTTAATAAAAGCAATTTATTGTTTTATTATTTATAGGGTACTTAAAACCAACTGAAACTAGACTAATTATGAGATGTCAATTCAAGGTACTGGTAGTCTGCTTTCTTGGATGAGTACAAAGGACAGTGCGTTAAGCATATTCACTGTTTGGATTTAAACATAGATTCTGCTGAAGCAGTTGGAAAAGTGTTTAGAAGCAGTTTAAATGATGGAGTAAGCCAGCATTTCCCTGTGATCTGTGTCCACTGGCTCTGAAGGTAGGTAGAATGGGCAGGGACCTTATGGGTAACCTTTGAACAATGTCAAGTAACTGTATTAATCTGTTCTCACACTACTATAAAGACACTACCCAAGACTGGATAACTGACAAAGAAAAGAGGTTTAATTGACTCACAGTTCTGCATGGCTGGGGAGGCCTCAGGAAACACAATCATAGCAGAAGAAGAAGCAGGCACGTCTTAACATGGCGGCAGGCAAGAGAGAGCACGTGAAGGTGGGAAGTGTTAAATACTCATAAAACCATCAGATCTTGTGAGAACTCACTATCATGAGAACAGCATAGGGAAGACTGCCTCCATGATCCAATCACCTCCCACCAGGTCCTTCCCTTGACACATGGAGATTATGGGGATTACAATTTAGAAGAGATTTGAGTGGGGACACGGAGCCAAACCATATCATTCTATCCCAACCCTCCCCAAATCTCACATCCTTTTTATATTTCAAAACTGATTGTGCCTCCTACAACAGTCCCCCAAAGTCTTAACTTATTCCAGCATTAACCCAAAAGTCCAAGCCCAAAGTCACATCTGATATAGAGCATGCCCTCTCCACTTAGGAGCCTGTAAAATAAAAACTAAGTTACTTCCAAGATACAATGATGGTATAGGCACTGGATAAATGCTTCCATTCCAAAATGGGAGAAATTGGCCAAAACAAAGGGGCTACAGGCCCCATGAAAGTCTGAAATCCAGCGAGGCAGTCATTAAATCTTTTTTTTTCTTGAGATGGAGTTTCACTCTTGTTGCCCAGGCTGGAGTGCAGTGGTGTGATCTCAGCTCACTGCAACCTCCGCTTCCCAGGTTCAAGTGATTCTCCTGCCTCAGCCTCCCAAATAGCTGGGTTTACAGGCATGTACCACTATAGCCAGCTAATTTTGTATTTTTAGTAGAGATGGGGTTTCACCATGTTGGCCAGGCTGGTCTCAAACTCCTGACCTCAGGTGATCTACCCACCTCGGCCTCCCAAAGTGCTGGGATTACAGATGTGAGCAACTGCGCCCAGCCTAAATCTTAAAGCTCCAAAATAATCTCCTTTTACTCTATTTCTCACATCCAGGGGCATGTAGATGCAAAGAGTACGCTCCCATGGCCTTGGGCAGTTCCACTCCTGTGGCTTTGCAGGTTTCAGCCCCTGTGGCTGCTCTCATGGGCTGGCATTGATTGCCAGTGGCTTTTTCAGGCACACGATCCAAGCTGTCAGTGGATCTACCATTCTGCGGTCTGGAGGACTGCACCCCTCTTCTCACAGCTCCACTAGGCAATGCCCCAGTGGGGACACTGTGTGGGTGCTCCAACCTCACATTTCCCTTCCACACTTCCCTAGCAGAGGTTCTCCATAAGGGCTCTGTTCTTGCAGCAGACTTCATTTCCATACATCCTCTGAAATCTAGGTGGAGGTTCCTAATCCTCAATTCTTGAATTCTGTGCACCTGCAAGCACAACACCACATGGTAGCTGCAGGGCTTGGGGCTTGCACTCTCTGAAACAATGGCCTGAGCTGTACCTTGGGCCCTTTTAGCCATGGCTGAAGCTGGAGTGGCTGGGACTTAGGGCACCAAGCTTCTAGGCTGCATGGGGAAGAGGGGATCCCAACCCACAAAACCATTTTTCTTCCTTGGCCTCAATGCCTATGATGGGATGAGCTGCTGTGAAGATCTCTGACATCCCCCTGGAGACATTTTCCCCATTGTCTTGGTGATTAACATTCACTCCTCATTACTTATGCAAATTCCTTCAGTAGGTTTTAACTTTTTCCCCAGAAAAAAGGTTTTTCTTTTCTACCACATGGTCAGTCTGCAAATTTTCCAAACTTCTATGCTCTGCTTGCCTTTTAAACATAAGTTCCAATTTCATATCATCTCTCTCAAGCTCAAAGTTCCACAGATTTCTAGGGCAGGGGCAAAATGCCGCCAGTGTCTTTGTTAAAGTATAACAAGGGTGACGTTTGCTCTAGTTTCCAGTAAATTCTTCATCTCTATCTCAGACCACCTCAGCGTGGACTTTATTGTCCATATCATTATCAGCATTTTGGTCAAAACCATTTCTAACTTCCAACATTCCCACATCTTCTTGTTCTTCTGAGTCCTCCAAACTGTTCCAACCGTTGCCTATTACCCAGTTCCAAAGTTGCTTCTACATTTTCTGGTATCTTTATAGCAGTACTCAACTCTACTGGTACGAATTTACTGTATTTGTCTGTTCTCACACTGCTATAAAGATACTACCCAAGACTGGGTAATTTACAAAGGAAAGAGGTTTAAATTGACTCACAGTTCTGCATGGCTGGGAAGGTCTCAGGAAACTTACAATCATGGCAGAAGAGGAAGCAAGCACATCTTACATGGCAGCAGGCAAGAGAGAGCATGTGAAGGTGGAATTGTCACTTATAAAGCCATCAGATCTTGTGAAAACTCACTCACTATCACAAGAACAACCTGGGGGAAACCACCCCCATGATCCAATTACCTCCCACCAGGTCCCTCCTTTGACACATGGGGATTATGGGGATTACAATTTAAGGTGAGATTTGAATGGGGACACAGAGCCAAATCATGTATCAGTAGCCCCATAGCCCCCTCAACCACAATGCCTCAGCAGTTTTCTTCCTTCTGGCAGAATGGCTCTGTCAGGGAATTGTTCCTTGGTCTACACTAGTTCTATCATTACAAGTCTTCTTTCATGCTATAAATATCTTGGGGAGGATAATACTCACAAGAATGAATCATGAACATCTTTGCAAGATTTCATAAAAGAGACAGAAGAAATGGTATTTGTAAGGGGACGAGGGAGGTTCTTTTTCATTATTGTCTTATTCAGCTTGGGCTGCTATAACAAATTATCATAGACTGGGTAGCTTAAACAACAAACATTTATTTCTCATGGTTCTGGAGATTGGAAAGTCCAAGATCAAGGTGTTGGTGGATTTGGTATCTGCTGAGGGCCCTCTACTTGGTTTGTAGACCACCTTGTTGCTGTGTCATCTAACATAACAGAGAAAAAACACTCTAATCTCTTTCTTATAAGGCAGTGGTCCCCAACCTTTTTGGCACCAGGAGCCAGTTTAGCAGAAGACAATTTTTCCACAGACTGGGCTGGGGAATGGTTTTGGGATGATTCATTCAAGCACAGTACATGTATTATGTACTTTATTTCTATTATTATTACATTGTAATATATAATGAAATAATTATACAACTCACCATAATGTAGAATCAATGGTAGCCCTGAGCTTGTTTTCCTGCAACTAGACGGTCCCATCTGGGGGTAATGGGAGACAGTGACAGATCATCAGACATTAGATTCTCATAAGGAAAGCACAACCTAGATCCCTCACATGTGCAGTTTACAGTAGGGTTTGTACTGCCATGAGAATCTAATGCCACCACTGATCTGACAGGAGGTAGAGCTCAGGCAGTAATATGGGCCATGGGGAGTGGCTGTAAATATAGTTGAAGTTTCAGTCACTTGCCCAATGCTTACTTCCTGTTGTGCCACCTGGTTCCTAACAGGCCAGAGAACAGTATGGGGAGGGCAAGAGGTTGGGACCTCCTGTTATATGGGCATTAATGCGATCACAGGCACCCCACCCTCATGACCTCATCTAAAATTAATTAGCTCACAAAGGCCCCAACTCCAAATACCATAACATTGGGAATTAAGGTGTCACCATATGAATTTGGGCATTGGCGAAAAACATAAATATCAGTCCATAGCAATTACTTGGCAGTCTTATCGCTTGCTATTTTTCTTGGTTTGTTTTTCACTTCCTTCTTAGCAATGTATTCTATCCCCCACCATGAAGCTACATCTCCAAAGTGAATATAAAAGGTCAATGCACATAAAAGGCATGAGAGAGAAAATGTAATTCACCCTCTTTTTTGGTGGTTGGGGCCATTATTGACTTGAATCCTATAATTAAGATAAATGCCCACAAATCTTGTGACACACATGCACAAAAATTTAATATGGGAAATATAGGCACAGAGGGACAGTGTGACCTTTGAGTGATTTAGTGTCCTGAGACTTTGGGTTCCAGGGCAATCCTGGTGGCAAGAACTTGTGTAATAAGAGGCTTGAAAGTACACGTCTCAAATTGTTACAAACCGTAATTTTCACACAGCCATTTGGTAAATACCTATCCGTGTTTATTTATCACACTGTTTAGGGAGTTGGCAGAATGACAGAACTAGTTCACAAAGTAACGTAAAGATCTGTCAGGAAAGGAATGTGGTAGTAAGATTGTTAATTTAGGAACAAACTTGGCCAATGTCCAGAAAAATATCAGTCCTTAACCATATTTCTACAAGTTAACCCTCATTTCTACAAGTTAACCTCTTAAATCGACAATATTGTATTTTAAAAAGTATTCTCCATAATCAGTTTTTGGTCAAAGTTAAATATCCA
Source organism: Ateles fusciceps (assembly GCA_036589455.1). NCBI lineage: Eukaryota > Metazoa > Chordata > Mammalia > Primates > Atelidae > Ateles > Ateles fusciceps. The sequence goes on along the minus strand of JAZHEH010002432.1, from coordinate 62,570 downwards.
GATAGATTCAGATGATTCTCAAGTAGGGTTATTAGAAAACTTCCTGCCCTGATATTAAAATGTTATGCAGTCATCTTTTTGTCTCATTTCCATTTTGGGTGATTTTTCCAGAAAAGTAGAAGGATTAATATATATCACACTGGTATAGCTTTACTTTTTTTTTCTTTTTGTTTGACAAGTAAGCTTTGCTATGCATTAATTGTGCCCTGTGATTTGCTGGGATGTACATAAACTAGAGCTACATTATGTGCAATAAGACTATGAAATTTCATTAACTCAGTAGTTTTTCTATGTTAATATAGAAAGTCCTGTTGAAGCTAATTGAACAATTTGAATTATTGAAAAAGGAAGTCTTTTTTTATTTTTTATACCATCTACTGGTTAAAACAGTTGGAAATGAGCTAATAGTGGGGCCAGTTCAATGCACAGGGATCTGTTCGCATTGATGATAGAGAGGAATTGTTGGATCAAGCCAGAGTCACAGTGATATCTATCCCTGGCCATACCTATCCCTAGGAGCAAGCCCTCTTGGACTCACCATGGGCAGCCATTGTCTGATTTGTGTTTGGGTCAGCAAGTAGCTGCCCACCCCAGACCCCTAAGTAGAAGCCCTGAACACTCCATCTTTTTTCATACAAACCTCTGAACCATTCCTCTGCTGAAGGCAAAGTAAACCCCTTAGTAGAATGGGAAGGAGGTCCTCCTGCTCACCTTCCAATGGAATGAGGGCTTTGGCCTTGTCAATATCTGATTAGAAATGTACTATATGGTCATTGTAGAAATCTGGGAATATGCAGAATAATACCAAATGGAGAAGGAATGTCACCCATGAGAACCAATTTAACATGTTATTCGTTTCCTTTCAAGAGTTGTCCATATAGCTCTTAAGTTATATAATAATAACATATACAGTTGTGGATTCACCTATTTTCAGTTATAATATCATAAACCATAACTTATGTGAGTATAGCATTTAAGAAAACTGAATTTCAATGCCTGTATAATACATATATACCATAATATATCTAATCTCTTTGTGATCTATGACTGCCCAAATTATTTTGTTATTATAAGTAATGTTCTGATTACTGTTTTTAAACATAAATCTTCATATGTTTTTGTGCTTATTTCTTTAGGTGAGAGTGTTAAAATGGAGTTATTATACAAAAGGTATGAACATTTTGAGCCTCTAAATACATTTTGGGAAATTGCTTTACAAAAGGCATGCATTAGTTTTTACTCCCACCAATAGACTGAGATGGCTCTCCTCACTGTACACTCACAGCACTCTTCATCTTTTTTCATTCTTTTAAATTAAATCCAAAAAATGATTTGTAATTATTTCTTCCACTTGATTTCCTATGATTATTACTTTAAGGTTGAACCATGTTCATATGTTTGTTGTTCATTTGTTTCCATCTTCCCTAAGTTGACTGGTCAAATAATATCCCCACATTTCTTTCAGGGTTGGACTGTCTTCCAGGTGATTTTTATAAGCTTCTTATTTATGAAGTTTATTAACCTTCAATGATGTTATAGCAGGTATATTCTCAATTTTGCTCTTTAAATTTTGAGTTTTTACATGCTTAAATAATTTTTATTGTGGTTATGCAAGAGACGGTAATAATCACATGATATTTTTGCAGTTTCCTCATGTTTCATTTTTATGCTTACATTTTAAAATTCATCTGTAATTTATAATTTATTTATCTATAATCTTTTTTTTTTTTCATCTAAATACACTTTTCAAGAAACACTGGGGATTTTTTTTTTACAGATCTTTCATTGAATGGTTTTTATTGATTTGCAAAGGCTGGTGGTCATGTGTTTCCTTCTGTGTTTTATGGCCCTTTTACGGGCTGCTGTGGCTCTTAGCTCTTCTGCATACTGCACCTTTCCTGGCACCCAATGTTCTGCCCTGTGATAGAGGTAGTCCTGGCGATAAAATTGGAGACACTGTACCCAGATATGGTGATGAGTTCCACCTGTCACAGCTGAAAGCTATACCTCCAAATTTAGTCCACCCTCAGGGAGGTGGAATACTTACCTGTCTGACCCATGCACCTATATGGTATCTGTATCAGGCCAATAAGCAGTGTGGGTAATACCTCATCATCTTGTCATACAAGCCTGGATGATTACAACGCTTTGAATATACTGAGTCCAACCATAGTTATGAATAACAGAGTCAATCCCAGCCTAGAAGCAGATATCTGGTGTAAACTGTGATTAGCCACCTTGCTCTCACCTTTGTCTCTCTTTCTGTTGCTAGCAGACTTTTTACTTGACGTCATGATCTAGGCCCAATGTTCATAGGTTTTTCCTTTTGGGCTGAATACCAGCTCACTTCTTTGGCTACTGTTTTGTATTACTTCTCCTAATCCTTTGGGACTTGAACACCCATTAGAAACAATCAACCCATGAAGTGCCTGCATGTGAGATTTAACCTTACCCCAATTCCTCTTTCCCAAAAGAGGAGGGTGGTGTAGAGATTAGCCAGAGAACAGTCTTTGCTATCCTTTGACAGCAACTGGCAAGAGCAGTAAGCAGATGGCATCTTCAAACTGGACATCATAGAAGACACTGACAATTAGAATGAGCATGCTCTTGGAGAGCAGAAAACAATTGTCTCGGGAGTTACACTAAGACATTGTGGTGCACTGAGAAGTCCATGTCATTTGAACAATTACCCTGATGAAAAGGAGATTTTATATATATATATATATATATATATATATATATATATATATATATATAATTGTGTGTGGAAATGGAGTCTCGCACTGTTGCCGGGGCTGGAGTGCAGTGGTGCGATCTTGGCTCACTGCAACCTCCGCCTCCCAAGTTTAAGCAATTCTCTTGCCTCAACCTCCCGAGTAGCTGGGACTACAGGTGCACGCCACCACACCCAGCTAATTTTTTGTATTTTTAGCAGAGATGGGGTTTCACTACGTTGGCCAGGCTGGTCTCAAATGCAATACCTCATGATCCAACCATCCTGGCCTCCCAAGTGCTGGGATTACAGGCATGAGCCACTGTGCCTGGCCAGGAGAGAGTATTTTGGTGCAAGTCACAGTAAGGTCTTTCCTGGCAGTAGTCATATCTTCAGGATAGGGAATAGGTCATGGTCTCCAAGGTACCACTCTATTGGAGAGCAGAGTGTCATCACTTAAGCATTAAAACTGACCCTTCAAACTGAAAACACTCTTCTGACCCTAAGGGCAGCCCTATCTAATCAGAAACATCCAGAATAATGTTTGGCCAAATATCTTGGGTACTGTGGCCAAACCAAGTTGACACATAAAATTAGCCATCACAAGTCCACCCCTTTTCAAATTGACACACATATCCATCTTCTTAAACCATACTTAATCTCTAAATAAATACAATAACAAGGTCATAATTCTGCCTAATGTGATACCACTGTCCTATGTACAACCTTAAATTCCATTATATAAAGTCAATATATCTTATGTTGTATGATAAGGGAAAAGAGAGGAAAAAAGATACACACTAAAACACATAAAAATGTGTTCATAGCAAAATAAAAAGGAAATATTCATGACAATTACAGTTCTTGTTTCTGTAACTGATCATGTGATTGTATTCTTCTTCCACTACCCACTCTGTATACCCTTTGCCCTCAGCAAGCACCTTGGCTGGTCATGGTTCTTTACCTAGTGGGGTGACCCAAACCTTCATTCCTGAAGGGTCTGGGACATTAGTAGTCCGTCTGGATTGGGTTGTTGTACCCTTCTATTGACCTTAATCACTAGGCATGATAAAGGATCTCCTTTATTCCAGATATTATTCTTCCTTACCTCAATTGTGGAGTTGTAGTACTATTTCCTCTTGATAGGATCAGTCACCCCAGTCAGCACTGTAACTCTTTTCTTTGCCCGCTGATTCAGAGGCATGAGGAACGCAAAGTGGCCAGGTGGCAGTCTTAACTTCCAGTTCAGTGGAATTGTTGTGTCTTTTGGTAGAAGCTTTCTTCCCTCTGGAACCCAGAACTCCAGTCCAGCAGACCATAAAGTCACAGAAATAGGAAACAAAAATTTTGCTAGTGGGTCACTAGAAGAAATGGCCAGTGATGCTATTCCCATTTCCACCCCGTGATTCTTGGGCCCATAAATCATGACTATGGGAGAAACAACCCTACATATTAGATACTGATTCAGAGCATATATAGCCTTCTGGAGAACCTTTCCCCAGTCCTGCAAGGTACTGTCACCTAGCTGGTGCTGTAACTGAGCCTTCAAAAGGCCTTTCCGTCATTCCATCAAGCCAGCTGCTTCAGAATGGTGGGGAATTGAATTCCATGATCATGGGCCAACTGCCCTACTTCTTTTACTGTGAAGTGATTTCTTTGGTCAGAAGCAATGCTGTGTGAAATACCATGACATAAGGCATTCTGCAAGTCTATGAATGGTAGTTTTGGCAGAAGCATTCCATGAAAAGAAGACAAATCCATCCAGAGTATCTATTTCAGTAAGAACAAAACCCTGCTCCTCCACGATAGAATCAGTCCAATGTAATCAACCTGCCACCTGGTAGCTGGCTGATCACCCCAGAATATGGTGCCATATAGGGACTCAGTGTTGGTCTCTGCTGCTGGAAGACTGGACACTCAGTGGTAGCCATAGCCAGGTGTGCCTTGGTGAGTGGAAGTCCATGTTGCTGAGCCCACATATAACCTTCATCCCTGCCATCATGGCCATTTTGTTCATGAGCCTACTGGGCAGTGGCAGGGGTGGCTGAGGACAGAGACTGACTAGTATCCATAGAACAGATCATCCTATCCACTTGATTATTAAAAGCATACTCTGCTGAGGTCACCCTTTGGTAAGCATTCACATAAGACACACATATCGTCACATTTTTGGCTCACCCTGAGAGTTCTATCTACATACCTCTTCCCCAGATTTCTTTGTTATCATTTTCTTGTCATGTTCCTTCCAAGTGCCTGACTATCCAGCCAAACCACTGGTCACAGCCCATGTATCAGTATCTGATCACATGTCTGACAATTTCTCCTTTTATCCCAGCTTGTACCTCTGGTCACATAAGGAAGGCAAGTCCTACACTACCAGTTGAAGGAAAAGGCAAAGGACTAAGCTTGGTTTATTAGTGGATTGGCCCAGTATGAGAGCCAAACCAGAATTGAAACTGAATGCCGGTATAGCTACGCTTGGCTTTTTTTTTTTTTTTTTTTTTTTTTTTTTGACACAAAGTGTTGCTCTGCCACCCAAGCTGAAGTGCAATGGCACAATCATAGCTCACTGCACTCTTCAACTCCTGGGCTCAAGTGATCCTCCTGCCTCAGCCTCCTGAGTAGCTAGGACCACAGGTGTGCACCAGCATGCCCGGCTAATTATTTTTATTTTTGTACACACAGGTTTTCACTATGTTGACCTAAGCTGGTCTTGAACTCCTGGATTCAAGCAATCTTCCTGCCTTAGCCTCCCAAAGCACTGGGATTACAGGCATGAGCTACCACACCCAGCCTTCTTGGGATGTTCTTGATAGTCAGTGGAACACTAAAATGTTTCCAAGTGCAGAGCTATGAGCAGTGCACTTGGCCATCCACTGTATAGAAGGAAAAGTGACCTGAGGTGAGAATATATACAGACTTATGGTCATTAAACAATGACCTTGTTCTCTGGCCTGGAAAAAGACCAGAAGGTCAGAAACAAAGAATTTGGGGGTAAAAGCATACAAAAGGACATAAGGGAGTTGGCACAGAGAGTAAAGTTTTTTTTAATCCCACGTTAATGTGCATCAGAAAGTATACATACACCATGGAAGAAGCACTGAACTACTGAAAAGACAAAATGATTCGGCCAATGGACATTAGTCAGCCTTCATCATTAGTCACCCCAGAAATGGCATGGAGACATATGAAAGGAGTTCATATGCTAGTCAAGAGGGAAGTTATGCATATACCCAGCAGTTTAGAATCCCACTTACCAAGGCTAATATAGGTACTATTGCCTATGAGTTTACAACTTTCCTCCAACTGAGATCTATGCTAAGCCACCAATATATCACAATTTCCAATAGGCTACTTGGTGGCAAATTGATTATACTGGGCCCCTTCCATACTAAAAGGGCTAGGAGTTTGCCCACAAAGGAATAGATATGTATTTTCAGAACAGGTTTGCCTTTCCTCCCTTCATAGTCTCAGCACTATCTTGAATCTTATAGAATGCGTGATCCACAGGCATGGAAGTAGGAATGCTCCTGAAACTACAGGATCCACTGGTCATATCACCTATGACACTATGTAGAAAGAAGCTGTAATCATAGCATGTTCTAACAGTCTTCTAAAGACATAGTTAAAGTGTGATCTCTGAAGAAATACACTGCAAGGATGGGGTGGCATCCTTTGGACCTAGCAGATGCATTAAATCAGAGAACTCTATATAGTGCTGTCTCACCAATTAGAATAATACATAGGTACAAGAACCAAAAGGTGGATGCAGGAGTAGCCCTATTTATCAGCACTCCAAATGATACACTGGAGTAAACTTTATCTCCCATCCCAACAACTCACAGCTAGAGTTAAAGGTTCTTTTTCTCAATGGGGTGCAGTTTTGCCAGGGAACACAGCAAATGTCCCTTTGAACTGTAAACTACAATTATCACCTGGGCTCTTAGGACTTCTTGTTTCCCTGGACCAGCAGGTGAGAAGGGTCAATTACTAGCAGGGGTAATTGACCTTAATCAGCAGGAAGAAGTTAAGTTGCCTTTATACAATTGGTACAAAAAGGAAAATGTGTAGAACTCAGGTAATTCACTAGGGCACCCTGTGGTACACCCTTGCTCAATTTTAACTGCATATTTGCAGCCACTCTGGGCTGAGAATAGGGTTGTCAAGAACTCAGGCCCTTAAAGAATGAAGATTTGGGGCTCATCACTAGGTAAACTACCAACACTTGCAAGGTCAGGGTTCTACAGAGAAACAGAACCAATAGGAGACAGACTGGATGGATGGATGGATGGATGGATGGATAAATGATAGACAGATATATAGATAGGGATTTATTAGGGAAATTGGGTCATGTGATTGTGGAAGTTAAGTCTCACGATCTGCCATCTGTTACCTGGAGAACCAGGAAAGCTGGTGGCATGGCTCAGTCCAAGCCTGAAGGCCTAAAAACCAGGGGGAGCCAGTGGTGTGACTCTTAGTCCCTGGTCAAAGGCCTAAGAAGCTGAGGGGCCACTGGTGCAAGTCTTAGAGTTCAAAGGTCAGAGAACCTAGAGTCTCTAATATCCAAGGTCAGAAGATGGCATCCCAGCTTCAGAGAGAGAGAGCAAATTCCTGAAACTATAGGATCCACTGGTCATATCACCTATGACACTGTATTTCTCTGCCTTTATTTATTATTATTATTTTTTGAGATGGAGTCTCACTGTCACCCAGGCTGGAGGGCATTTGTGCGATCTTGGCTCCTGCAACCTCCACTCCCCAGGTTCAAGCAATTCTCCTGACTCAGCTTCCTGAGTAGCTGGGATTACAGGTACCTGCCACAGTGCCCGGCTCATTTTTGTGTGTGTTTTTTAGTAAAGACAGGGTTTCACTATCTTGGCCAGGCTGGTCTTGAACTCCTGATCTTGTGATCCACCTGCCTTGGCCTCCCAAAGTGCCAGGATTATAGGCATGAGCCACCGCGCCTGGCCTCCTCTGCCTTTATGTTCTATCTGGCCCTCGGCAGATCAGATGGTACCTGCCCACATTGTGAAGGTGGATCTTCCTTACTCAGTCCACTGATTTAAATGCCAGTCTCTTCCAAAACACTGTCACAGACACACCAGAAATAATGCTTTACCAGCTACTTGGTATCCCTTAACCAGGTCAGGTTGACATCTAAAATTAATCATCACAGTGATATCTGAAAATGATGGAATTTTGGAATGGAAATTAGAGGAAGAAAAGAATGAGTGGTAATTTGGCCTGGAGACCAATTACAGTGGCGGAGGCTGTGGTTCATTACACTAATCTATATCTTCTAAGTTTCCTCTCAGGAAAAGAGCCCATAGAAACCATGAAGTATATGTTCCCCTAACCTGCATGGAGATCTGTGCTGTACAAGGAGTAAAAGGTAGCCAGGGAAGTGTGTCACTCAGATCTCTCTTCAACACAACCTTCTATGAGGATGATAGTGAGCAGCTACCTTTTAGCTGCTGCACTTTCAGACCCAATGCAGTGTTTACACTGAAGTCATGCTCTCCTCAGCTCCTACCAGCCAATGACTGAGCAGAGCAGGAGTACAAAAGCCAGGACAAGACATTCCTGTCTGACACAGAACTTCAATAACAGATAGTCCACTCTGGATTCCCTATCAGCTGGAACAAGATTTTCTCAGACTAGAACTCCAGACTGGGGCTCTTTCTTCCTTCCCTTTTTCCTTTCATAGGTGTCAAACCTGCGTCATGGTCTGCCCCACCTTTCCCTTCTCCTTTATCCTCCACAGGTGTTTTTCCCAAGAAAGCCCTTGAATGTGTAATTCCTTCTTGTCGTCTGGTTGTTAGAGGATCTGAAATCATGACACAAAAATTACAAATTGGACTTCATATAAATGAGAATCTGTTACTTTTCAAAAGATAACTTTCAAAAAATTGAAAAGTAAGGTACACAGTTAGAGAAAATATTTGACATACGTGTATATCACAAAGGATTGGTAATCAGAATAAAGACCCACTATAACTTAGTAAAGAAAAGAAAAAAAAATGACACAATTTAAAAAAATGGATCACTTGAACAGTCTTCATAAAAGAAAATATACAAATGGACAATAAGGACATGAAAAATATGCTTAATGTTACTATTCATCAAAGAAATAAAAATTTCTACCCCAGGTGAACATTAAAACACAAACTTGATCAAATCAATCCCCTTCAACATCTTTCCATTGTTCCTCAGTGAGTATAGGAAAATTGATATATGCCTTAGCACAACATATGTGACCCTTTATGATGTAGCCTTCTATCTATGCCATCTCAACTCCTACCATGTCCTGTTCCTAACTTTTATATGATTAACCATACTCTCTTATTCTTCTATGCCTCAGATAGAGGTGGCCTCTTAGATTGGAGTCAAATTTCAACTTATTTGCCACTTCCTCTATTGAGATGGTACCTGCCTTATGTAGGGCAGATTTAAATGTTCTTTCTCCTATGTTCTCACTCTACCATATACAGGCCTCAAGCCATTGTCACCCTAAAAATGTAATAAAATTATTGTTGTTATTATAGTTACAGTACATCCCATCTATTTAATGATCAGAAGTTTATATTCAGTATCTCATTGAATGCCCATAAGGATCCCAATATATAGGTGTTATTTGACCCACTTTACATATGAGAAAATAGTGGCTTAGGAAGGTTAAGGAATTTATATAATAACATATAACCGGTGTAACCAAGCATGGTCTCAAGTCCTTCTTAATCGAATCCAAAGCTGAGACCCCACATACATGTTTTTCACTATAGCCAAATAGACAGTAATTCCTTGAAGATTTGGACCACAATTCTGCAATGATGTAAGAACAGTTCATGGTACAGTACTGTAGGGGGGGATCCCATAAGTGCCGAGACAGGAGCCAAAAGCCTCAGCCTATTTCTGTATAAATAATGAAGAAGAAAGTAACAAGAAATATAACCATAGTAGTTAGTAGTTATTCATAGGTGATCTTAATTCTTGTACTAATGCCCCTCAGGTTGGAAGTATGAACCTGTGGCGACATTATGAAATGAATGACTCTAAGGCAAGATGCTTTAAGCCCTCTGTCACACCAGCATAAGGGCTGCTGGAAGGCACCTTGGCTGAGCGGCAGCGCCACCGCTGGGAAAGCACCCACTGTTTAGCCAGCTAGGGAAGGAGACGTACAAAATAGCTGAGACGTCTTCTTCCTTGGAGGAGTTAGGAGAAAACTCTGCTTCTCCAAGCTCTTGTGGTAAGGCCTGACCGCTGTAGGTAGGCCCGCAGACATCCGGGGACTTAACTGTCTCTATGTGATGCTGTGCTTCAGTGGTCATGTTCCATGTCAACCTCATGATCCGCTTCTGCACCTGGTTCCTTTTTCTTGTAAGAATTAATCAGTAAAAGCAAGGTAAACCTTAATGTCTTTGTGACACGTATGGAAAAAGTGCTGATGCATTATGCCCCTTACCTCATCTCGGCTACAAAAATTCCTGAGCCCCTATCTGTTTTGGCACGTGATGTACTTGACCCTGAGCACTGCCATGCCCCATCTACCCTTCCCCCCAGTCTCCGACCACCAAGGCCACTCCCTACATTCCCTGCCCCCAGATTTGCAACTCAATAAAAGCGAGAGCGTCCAGGCATTGGGGCCACTGCCAGACTCCACCCTTTGGTTGGCAGTGGACCCCCAGGCCCAAGCTCTCTTTTCTCTATCTCTGTGTCTTGTGTCTTTATTTCTACAATTTCTCGTCTCCGCACCAGCAGAGAGGGGCTCACAGAACCCTGTAGGGCCGGACCCTACAAGTACCTGGAAAACAGAAAGTACTTAATAAATGATAACTGATGATGAATAATTGAACCAGTCAATCCATCAAGGTTTGCAGAGAAGATTAAAGGAAATGGCATATGAATTGTGAAAGAAAATACTAAACTAGGCATTATAATTATATCATGTTAACCAACTAAGACATAGAACCTGATAGAGAGCTGAATGCACCGATGTAACTCACCACCAATATAATAATTTCTCAAATTTCAATATGTTGTTATGAAAACATTTATCTGTGTTGCTAGCACCCTCTTGTGTCTCTATGTCATCATTTCATATAAAGATTTTGGAATATATAAGAAATTATTCAGACAATTTATAACTCCAAAATGTTATCGAGTCTCCCAAGACAAATATATAGATCTACTTATTGGGAGACACTTCTGATGAAAAGGAGAGCACTGCAGAGGGAGTATGCTGACTCGTCATTTCTGAAAAGCTGTGCAGGACAGACAAGAAAAAAGTTGTATACATGCTAATGGGGCCAGTACAAGGGTTAATGTGCTGAACTGCACTGACATTAATTTTCTCTCTTCCTTTCCCTCCCTCCATCTCTCTCCTCTCACAGACCGGCTGCACTAAAGGCAGCCAAGGGCTTCTTCCTTTGTAAAGGGAGTTGAATTCCCTCACTTCTTCCACCCATTTCAGAGTGAAATGACATACAGGGTCTAGAATAAAGGAGGTCATATGGACAGACCAGGCCAGAGTATTCTTCCTCTTGAACACACTGATACAAACAGGGGACCTGTTATGGGTTGAACTGTGCAACCCCCAGAAGGATATGGTAGAGTCCTAAACCCCAGCACCTCTGAAAATGACTTTATTTGGAGATACGGTTTTTACAGAGGTAATCAGGTTAAAACACGGTTATTAGGACAGGCCCTGAATCAATATGACAAGTATCCTTATAAAAAGGGAAATTTTGACACAGATCCAGACATTAATAGAGGGAAGACGATGTGAAGACAAAGACTCGGAGAAAGAGCTCAACAGATCCTCCCCTCGCAGCCCTCAGAAAGAAACAATCCTGCTGACACCTTGATTTTGGTCTTCTCGCCTCCAGAACTGTGAGACAATCAATTTCTGTTGTTTTAGCCACCTAGTGTGTAATACATTGTATGGCAGCCCATGAAAACCGATAGAAGACCATACATGTAGTCTTGCTTTGTGGAAGAAGGAAACCTCTCAGGGTTTTAAATCTACCCAAATTTTGATGATGCCTGAATAAAATTCCTCTGTAAATTACAGTCAAACTTCTATCAATAGGTTTCCATGTTGTAAGGTGAGTACTCTTTCAGATTACAAAGTTATTATACTATCCAACAATGTAATCCTTCCCTCACTCCAGTTATCTCTTCCAAGTACAGGAACCATTTGAGTCTACTGATATCTTCTGCTTCCCAGGTATGAATTCCTGGCTAAGATTGAGTAGGAAACGAGGAAGAGAAACCAAAATGACAACTGCAAGGGGTGAGACTCCAAACTGAAGAAAAACACCGCCTTTCACCCCTTACAAATATGATTCCTTCTATCCCTTTACATAATCTTGTAAAGATGTTAGGGATTGATTTTTGTGAACTATTACCCACCCCCAAGATATTCGTAGCATGGAAGAGGACTTGGAATGATAGAAAGAGTGTAGACGAAGGAATGATTCCCTGACAGAGCCATTCTGCCAGAAGGAAGAAAACTACTGGGGCATTGTTGTTGAGGGAGGTAGGGGGTTACTGATGCTATTCAAAAGTTACCCAGAAGGTCCCCACCCATTCTACCTACCTCCAGAGCCAGTGGACACAGATCACAGGGAAGGCTGGCCTACTCCATCATGTAAACTGTCTCCACACGCTTTTCCAGCTGCTTTAGCAGAATCTATGTTTAAAACCAAACAATGAATATGCTTAACACACTGTCCTTTTTACCCATCCAGGAAAGAAGACTATAAGCACCTTTAATTGACACGTCATAATTAATCTAGTTTCAGTTGTTTTAAGAGCCCTGTAAATCATAAAACTTCATTTTATTAAGCAATTCAAATTTTTCCTCCGACTTCAAGACTTTGACCTATTACAAGCCAAACTCCAATCTCATCATTTTTTTTTTAATTTGGAAAAACAAAAGCATAATCAGATACATACTGTAGATAATGTACCTTACGTTCCACATACAGCCCTGCAAACTATGGCACATAAATGACAAAAACTGTTCATATGAAGCCAGAGAGAGGAAAAATAGTGGAAAAACACTGATGTGATTCATTCCTCTATCCCAGGTTCTAGAAAAATCACAAAAACTTAGAAATGAGGCAAAAAGTTGCTTGCACAACTGTGATGATTAGTTTTACACATTAACCATGATGGGGCCATAGGGTGCACAGATATTTGGTCAAACATTATTCTAGGTGTGTTTGTGAGGGTGTTTGGGGCTAAGATTAACATTTGAATCGTAGACTGAATAAAGTCCTCCCCCTCATCCAATCAGTTGATGGCCTGAAGAGAACAAAAAGATGATTCTCCTACTAGTAAGAGAGAATTCCTACTGCTTGACTGCTCTGAGCTGAAAGATCTGTTCTCCTTGCCTTGAGCTGAAACATCAGCTCTTGTAGGGTCTTGAGCCTGCCAGCTTTCAGACTGGAACATATACCATTGGCTCACCTGATTCTCAGGCTTTTGGACTCACACTGAACATCAGCTCTTCTGGGGTTCCAGCTTCCTGACTGCAGATCTTGAGACTTCTCAGCATCCATAATCATGAGAGTAAATTCCATATAATAAATATACAACAGAAGATGTACATACATATATCTATATCTATATATCCTATTGGTTGTTTCTCTGCAGAACTCAAACACAACCTTTTAACATCACATCAGAGCATTGTCTTATAAGCCCAACTGTAGATCATCTGACTCTATTAGGATATTTAACTTTGACCAAGAACTGATGAGGGAGAAAGACTTTTTACAGCAAAATACATTTAGAATTTAACCCAGGCCAGGTGTGGTGGCTCATACCTGTAACCCCAGCACTTTGGGAAGCCAAGGCAGCTGGGTTACTTGAGGTCAGGAGTTCGAGACCAGCCTGGCCAACATGGTGAAACCCCGTCTCTACTAAAAGTTAAAAAATTAGCCAAATGTGGTGGCACATGCCTATAATCCCAGCTACTCGGGAGGCTGAGGCAGGAGAATCACTTGAACCTAGGAGATTCAAGTGATCGCACCACTGCACTCTAGCCTGGGCAACAGAGCTAAACTCCATCTCAAAAAAAAAGAAAAAAAAAGAATTTAACCCAAATAATCATAAGGAATGATTTATTTTCTATCAATTAAAGGTTGTAATTTTACTTACCTGCAGATTACCAACCAGGCTTCTACCTAAATTAGTCATAGTTTTGTATACCTTATTCCACTAACTCCACAAATCGAAGCAATATAAATGTAAATGCTTTTTCTGAAGTACCTAAGCCATTCTGCTGGTTCCCTGAATAATGGGGTAAATAATACTTTGACAGCTGCTCACCAAAAAGGTGTAGGTTTATGTTCTGTAACAATTTGGGATTTGTGCTTTCTAGCCATTTTTTGAAAATAAAGAAAGCTTTTTTCAAAAATATTTTCCACAGCTCTTCACATCGCCTTGGCCAAAATCAGATCAATGTCTACTTCAAAAGGGGCATGAAACTGCCTGGTTTAGAAGGGTCATCATTTGGCATTAGATGGTTGCCAGTAAGAGCTCCATCCCTAGGAGATACCACAGGACTCAATCTTTTGTTTTTATAATGTAAGAGTCAACTTCAGCCATAGCATGACAGGGCACAGAGCATTTGAACAAGGTATGGACCCTATTTACAGAACTAGGGAGGAAAAGGTGCCATATTCATTGAGACTCCATTTCTTTTTAATAATGTCTGACATTTATTAAAAATAAGGAAAAGACCTTTGTACAGGTAGTGTATTAGAGCAGGGCAGGGAGCGTTGAACAAAAGGCACCCATCAGAGAGACAGCTGCAAATTCAGAAGAAAACTGGATTCTAGGTAAACTAACTGGTCCACAGGAGAAATGAGAGATTTGATTCGGTTGCCAGGCACACCTGAGCCCTGGCAGCCATGTGGCAGGAACACAAGAGGTCTCTGGGGATGGGGAGGAAATGGGTCTCACTGAAGGTGACAGGCCCCTTGCGGGGCAGCCAGCTGTCTGGATCATTGTCCAGGGGCTGTGGCCAGCTCAGATACCTCTGAGGTGAGTCCAGGTCACTAGGAGCAGCAGTCTGTTGATGGGATGCGGTGGATGGCGATGGTCTGTGGGCAGAATGATGTAGTCATCTGGCAGTCTGGAGGAGTGAAGGGGGGGTTGGCAGTGGCGACTGTAGATGGTCTGTCCAGTGTGTAACAGGAGCCCAGCTTTGTGCAGCTGGAGCGCAGGACAGCGTCCAAATATGCATGGGAGGGGCTGGGCTGGTGGCTCGCTCCAGAGTGAGACCCAGGGGGCAGCAGCGGCAGCCTGGAGCGCTATTCCTGGAACAAAGGCAAGCACTACACAGGAGGGAACTGGAGGGCAGGGGACAACGCGGCAGCTAGAGGCAGAGGGAGGCGAGGAGGGAGGGGTGCCTTTGGTGACCCTGGCAGTGGCCACTGGCACAGCAGACCCTCCCCAGAACTCCCGCCCCCAGGCCTGAGGGTCTCCAGGCCTAGAAGTCCTCATCCTCCTCCCATCCAAAGACCCGCTTCATCTCGGCTAGGAAGCCCCGGTAATCACTGAGGAGGGGGCTCTGCTTCTTGATGTAGGGGATCACCCACTGCAGGGCGGGCCCCGTGAGGCGGGTGATGAGGAACGTCACCTTCAGGGCGTCGTTAGGAACGTTTTCTCGTCCACGAACATGTAGGAGCCCGTCTGCACGATGAACTCCGGGAGCCGGTCGGTATCGCCGTCAAACGTTTCGGGAAAGGGAATCGGGTTCCTCCAGCGACGCGCCCCGGGCCGGAGGGGCCGGGCCAGGAGGGCCTTCATCAGCTGAACCCGACCGTCCATGGCGCCGCACTCGCTGCGTCCGGGTCAGCACAGAGTCTTCGCCGGAAGTGCATGTTCGGGGAGGCGGGCCCGGGCAGGGGTGGGCTGTGGCCTGAGCCATGGGGGAGGGCCCACGCGCCGGCGCGAGCTCCGCCCGCAAAGCCCAGCTGCCGCCAGTGCGCAGGAGAGTCACCAGGCACACAGGAGCAAAGAACCACGCGGGGTGGGGCTATCGCAGTTGACGAGACGGAGTCGGATCAAATGGGCGGGGCCTGATATTTCCCACGCTGTGCAGGAAAGAGAGGCGGGGAGCAGGGGGAGGAGCCCAGGGCTGCTGGTACGCTTGCGGGTCGGAGCCCGCTGCCAGTGGAGCGCAGAGAGTTCAGGTTCTTGGATGTTGATGAGGCACCCCACCTTGCTCCTCACTCATCAGCTATAGCGTATTCCTTCACAGACCCTGGGCTTGCGATGCCACTTGGGTGAGGTTCTTTTTAAACCTATTTTAATGTGGCTGGGCGCCGTGGCTCACACCTGTAATCCCAGCACTTTGGGAGGCCTTAGGTGGGCGGATCACGAGGTGAGGAGTTCGAGACTGGCCTGACCAACATGGAGAAAACCCGTCTCTACTAAAAATACAAAAAAATTGCCGGGCGCGGTGGCTCACGCCTGTAATCCAAGCACTTTGGGAGGCCAAGGCGGGCGGATCACCTGAGGTCGGGAGTTCAAGACCAGCCTGACCAACATGGTGAAACCCCCGTCTTTAAAAAAATTAATAATAATAAAAAATACAAAATACAAAAAAAAAATTACAAAAATTAACTGGGCATGGTGGCTCATGCCTGTTATCCCAGCTACTTGGGAGGCTGAGGTAGGAGAATTGCTTGAACTGGGACCTGGGAGGTAGAGGCTGCAGTGAGCTGAGATCGCGCCACTGCACTCCAGCCTGGGCTACAGAGCGAGACTCCATCTCAAAAAAAAAAAAAAAAAATACAAAAAATTAGCCGGGCGTGGTGGTACGTGTTTGTAATCCCAGCTACTCAGGAGGCTGAGGCAGGAGAATCGCTTGTACCCAGGAGTGGAGGTTGCATTGAGTCGAGATCCTGCCACTGCACTCCAGCCTGGGTGACAGAGACTCCATCCCCCCTACAAATATTTTGATGTTTAATTTTCGTGGGTACATAGTAGGTGTATATATTTATGGGGTATATGAGATATTTTGCTATGAGTGAGGCTCTGTGAACATTTTCCTGCTTCTTCATGCATCTCTCAGTAAAGAAGTATTGCATGTGGGTTACAAATGTGGTTTCCTTGCAACGTTAATGGGAAATTCCCAAACATTAGAAAATATAATCCAGAGCAGCATACTCAATTAATTTAAGGAAGGTTAAATGTTAGGAACATCCTAATTTACTGTATGTATTAAGTTTTTGTTTGTGATTCACATAGTTGTTTGATCTCATTTGCTTACAGGGCTCATGCAGGCAAACCTCAAATCTGGGGCCCACCAAGGGAGGGTTCTTGGCTTCACTCAAGACAGAATTCAAGAGTGAGCAGACAGTGAGAAAAATAAAAGTTTATTAGAGCCACTGTGTGCAGCAAAGTGGCTGCTCCATAGGCAGAGCGGAGCTATTCCATAGGCAGACTGGCCCAGAGTAGCGCTTGTGGAGTGCTAACTAGCTTTATTTGTACCCACTCTTAATTGTATGCTAAATAAGGGGTGGATTATTCATGAACTTTCTGAAAAAGATGCACAGAATCCCCAGAACTATATAAGGTAACTTCTGAGTCATTGCCATGGCATCATTTACAAACTGTCATGGCACTGCTGGGAGTGTCTTATGCAAATACACTATAATTCCTAGTCATATCTGGTTTTGGCCCATTACTTTGCTGTATCCAGTTTTGATCAGCAGGGTCCTGAAAACAAACTCTGCTCATCTCATACCTCAGAACAGTTCTGCCACAAAATATTAAAGCAGAAGATATCTATTATTCCTTCAACATCTACATTTTCCAAGTTTTATACTGTACTACATCCTCAGTATGTCAACAGTTCTCACATATTTTGTAAAATGGGTAAAACTCTTCTAAATATGTAGATGTCTATACAGTAGTATTAGATAGGAAGGAGACATTGAGGGAAGGGGAAAAGACAAACATGTTCATATACTAGAAACGTAGTTTAATCTGGATTGAAAAACAATTTCCCTGAAAAAGCTGGTTATAATGGAATTTCCAGAAATCTTCCTTTGCCCACCAAAAAGGACCTGAAAACCCCCAATCTAAATTTTTTAAAACTACATTTACGAAATGCTATAAATGATCATCAAAGCAGTAGGAAGGAGGAGGATGAATGTATCTTTCATTTAGGAATAAGTTTCTGACATAGCATAGCCTCTTTGGCTGTTTTTGGGGTGTGTGTGTGTGTGTGTGTGTGTCTGTGTTTGGTTTTGTTTTTGTGAGACGGAGTTTCGCCTGTTGCCCAGGCTGGAGTCCAATGGCGCAATCTCTGCTCACTGCAACCTCCACCTTCTGGGTTCAAGCGATTCTCCTGCCTCAGCCTCCTGAGTAGCTGGGATTACAGGCATGCACCACCAAGCCTGGTTAATTTTTATTTTTAGTAGAGATGGGGTTTCTCCATGTTGGTCATGCTGGTCTCAAACTCCCAACCTCAGGTGATACACCCGCCTTGACCTCCCAAAGTGCTGGGGTTACAGGCGTGACCCACCGCGCCAAACTAAAGGTTTTTACTGATCCACCAACAGCTAAAGAGGTTGGCCTAGTGCGGTGGCTCACCCCTGTAATCCCAGCCCTTTGGGAGGCCGAGGCGGGCGGATCACTAGAGTCAAGAGATTGAGACCGTCTTGGCCAACATGGTGAAACCCTGTCTCTACTAAAAATATAAATTAGCTGGGCTTGGTGGCACATGCCTGTAATCCCAGCTACTCTAGGAGGCTGAGGCAGGAGAATCGCTTGAACCCAGAAGGTGGAGGTTGCAGTGAGCCAAGATCGTACCATTGGACTCCAGCCTGGTGACAGAGAGACTCCATCTGAAATAAAAAAAAAAAATTAAAGCCCCCGAAGTGATTTGAAAGTTTGAGGTAGAAAGTACTAAACATACTACATGTCTATATCAATAATGGCATAATGGCTAGAAAAATTTCCTAAGCAGCAAAATGACTCCAGGATAGATCTTGCTCTCCAACACTAAATGTAGCAGAATTTTTAAAAATATATTTACAAGTAGATATAGGGAGAACAGAAAACTACAAGGTAGAAAACAAAAGAATCAAGATGATGGTATATTCTATGAGACTAGAAACCCCGGTAACTATGAAAGCCCCAGAAAAATATCATTGTTTATAAATCACTTATTTATTATTATATCCATATGTTGAGTTATTTTCTTGCCATCTACTAAAGAATGCTACATTCAGCCTTTAAGCATTCTGCATTTCTTTGTCAATCTTGAAGTTAAGTACCTGTTATGGTCCATTTTGGTGCAGGTAACTGGAAGCTGCCAGCAAAGGCCTTGAATGTGGTGTCTGACATTGATAGTTTTTACAAATTGCTGTCTGATACTTTTTCTACATACTTCATAATTTTGAAAAACTCATTGGCAGTTTGGAATTCATTTGAAACCGTTAATTAAGCATGTACATTTTTAGGAATAAGCAACAGAATATTGCCATCTTCATAACAGTGAACCTGAATCTTCAGCAAGCCAAACACATGGGATGTAGGTAGTGTGATGGTGAACTTCCACTCTGATTTCCAGTGACCATGCAAGAAGTTTTTAGGCTGAGACTGCTGGCTTTCAATAAATGCAATGATTGCCTGTTGTCCATGTATAGTTTTAGCATACAAAATATAGAAGACTTTGAATAATAATGTTTCACTTAAGCCTTAACAGCACTGTAACAGGATTCTCTAAGACTTCAGATCCTGTAGGGTCCAGCCCTACAGGGTTCTGTGAGTCCCTCCCTGCTGGTGCGGAGATGAGAAATTGTGTAAATAAAAAGACACAAGACACAGAGATAAAGAGAGTTTGGGCACGGGGTCCACTGCCAACCAAATCACGGAGTCCTGCAGTGGCCCCGAATGCCTGGACGCTCTCCACTTCCATTGTGTTGCAAATCTGGGGGCAGGGGGAGGTAGGGCATGGCCTTGGTGGTCGGTGACTGGGGGGCAGGGTAAAATAGGGTGTGACAGATAGGGTCATACAGCTAGGGGCTCAGGAATTAGTTGGCCGAGATGATGTAAGGAGCATAATGCGTCAGCAGTTTTCCATACTTGTTAAGAAAGAACAAAGACATTGAGATTTATATTACTTTTACTGATTGTCTATTTTAAGAAAAAAGGAACAAGGTGCAGAAGCAGATCATGAGGTTGACATGGAACGTGACCACTGAAGCACAGCATCACATAGAGACAGTTAAGCCCCCAGATGTCATGCATTCACATTTATGTCATTAGGACATTTCTACCATTCAGTCTTCTTCTTCTTCTAAAACAAGAGGCTATGTGTCCTGAGATCCAGACTGGATACTGTCCATTTGCTCATGATGGATCCCTCAAATGACAAATGGGCAAAGAACCTTACAGAGAATCCGGAAATAAGTTACAGATTATAAGTAAGTATTCAATGAAACATTCATCCAAATTTTACTCAAAGTCACATGGATAAAATAAATTAAAATGGCATTTTTCCTGATAGTGACAGTGGAAAATTTAATAATCAGGGTGCAAGAAATCAGGAACTCTCATTCCATTCACAAAGATATTAGGAATAGTAAAAAAAAAAAAAAAAAAAAAAAAACCTTTGCAGGAAGATTTGCAAATATAAAGGAAGAATGTGAATGACCTTTGATCAAATAATCATATTTATAACATTCAGGCTAAAGTTTTAGGACCAAAAATAAAAGCCACTTCTCTTTTTTCAAAGAAATATAAAATACAACACATGTATTAGTCAAGGATCTCTAGAAAAACATAATTGTATGTACCTATGCAACAATCTTGCATATTCTTCACATGTACCCCAAAACCTAAAACATAATAAAATATATATTTAAAAAAAAGACAAACATAATTGTGTCTATTATGTGTGTGTATATGTATTTATTGTAAGGAATTGGCTCACACACATAATTGTGACTATGTGTGTGTATATGTATTTATTGTAAGGAATTGGCTTGCACAATTATGAAAGCCAACAAGTCCCATGAGCTGCAGCAAACTGAAGCCCCATGTAAATCTGTGGTATACTTCCATGTAAATCCAATGTCCTGAGAACCAAGAGAGCAGATGGTGTGGTTCTAGTCTGAAGGCCTGCAGGCACATCCCCAGAAAGAGCCAATGTTTCTATTCAAGTCCAAAGGCAGGAAAAAATCTGATGTCCCAGCTCAAGAAAGTCAGGAAGGAGGAAATTTCCACTTACTCACCTGAGGGTCAGCCTTTTTTTTTTTTTCTGTTTAGGCCTTTAATGGATTGGATGGAGCCTGCCTACATTAGGGATTGCAATCTACTTTGCTCAGTTTACTAATTCAAATGCTAATTTCATAAAAAAAAAAAACCCTCACAGAAAATCCCAGAATAATATTTACCAAATATCTGGACACCCCATGGCCAAATCAAGTTAACAATAAATTAACCATCATGACATTCACAATATATTACTGATTCTTTGGTGGATTTTAAAATTAATTAATTAATTAATTTATTTATTTATTTATTTATTTTGATGGAGTCTTGCTCTGTTGCCCAGGCTGGAGTGCAGTGGCACTATTACTCACTGCAACCTACACCTCCTGGGTTCAAGCAATTCTCCTGCCTCAGCCTCCAGAGTAGCTGGGATTGCAGGCTTATACCAACACGCCTGGCTGATTTTTTGTATTTTCACTACAGACAGGGTTTCACTATGTTGGCCAGAATAGTCTTGAATGCTTGACCTTAAATGATCCACCTGCCTTGGCCTCCCAAAGTGCTGGGATTACAGGTGTGAGCCACCGTATCTGGCCAGATTTTAAAATTTAAAGAAAGCTCTTAAGACCCTGTTTTGACAATTCACCAGGAAATGGACATCCTCTCAGATTTTTAGGGGTATTTATTAATAAAATAATCTGAGGTTTCTGGAGCACAATTTGACTATGACTGTCAAAACCTTATAAATGGCTAATACATTCTGTTGCAGAGGATCCCCTTCCAGAAGATTGTGCTCTGCATGAAGACATTATGGCCCCATGTGGTAAGCATCCCCAAGCACTCATTTCATGGGGAAAGAAGTGTAGGAAGGGGTCAATGTTCCATCTGCCTTACCTTGGATCCTATCAATCAAAGCAGTTGGCATGACAAGACTAGAGCACAACTAGAGGAGAGAAAGCAAAGGTGGGTTCTGCTTCTGACTCTGGGAGGCAAGGAAGCAGAAAGCTCTGAGGAAATTTGAGAGTATATGGATGAGGGAAAGGAAGCCACATGTATCTGAGTGAAGGCTCTGATTGAGGTAAGGGAATCAGAGGTCAGTTACTGGGGATCAATCCTAAGGCACTTCATTAAATTGTCTAGTCAGATCTTTTCACTGTTAATACATTCAAGACTTTTCCTTTTCTAACCAATACGGTAGGATGTGCATCTCTGAGCTGACCGATAAATGAGGCAAAAGAGATGTCTTCAGGTTTAAGAGGGACAAAGTCTGAGAGCCAGAGAGATTATAGCACTAGCACCAGGATGCCATAGTAATCCTGGCATTGCATACGCACACACAACACACACACACACAGCCATGCCCTGCTGGATCTTAGCTTTTGTAACCCTGACTTTTTCTTTATGGCTCCCTCCTTGCTGTCAACTGATGAGCACACCCATAAAATATAAGCTTCCCATGGAGTTCTGTCTGACTATCTTCTCAGTCCATTCTATATCTTCATGAAATCTCATCCACTGCAGTGACTCCCACATCTGAAATTTGTGCAAGGACTTTCAGATCTTTAGCTCTAGGTCTTTCTTCCGCCCCTCAACTCCAGATTGTATTTCCACTCAGCTATTTTTCATCTTCTTTTCAGAATCTCATAAACATCTCCCAAGTGGTTGCAACATGACTACTTTTCCATCTCTTCTCCCCTAAACTGTTCTGTCCTTTGGTCTCTTTTGTGAGTTCATGGGACTGCCATCCATCCAGGCGGCAGCACCAGTAAACTCACAGTAGTTCCTGACTCTTAATCCTCCTCACTTCACGTAGGAGATGCTGAACATTCCACACCATGCCATGCCATAGACTAGAGTGTTTGCCTATATTTTTCATTCCCTAAACCTTTAATAGCTCCAGCATTCATTACCACCCACCTGGACTCTTAACAACTTGCTTGTAACTAAGTGACCTCTTTCTTCAATGACTCTCTATTTCTACTTCTTGTGCACACTCACACCCAAATGACAGATTTGAAATGCATAATAGATCTTGTTGTTCAAGGCTTTAAACTATCAAAGTTTCTTCAACTCTATAGCATCCAACTCAAGCTTCTCTTCTCTGGGCTGCTTTTGCCACTCATCTTTTGCCATTAAATAGTTCAGTCTTCTCCACTCAGGCCATACCATACCTGACTGGAGTTATTCCCTGAGAAGCTATATTTCTCACACTCTTGCTCCTGCGCAAGCTCGACATCCCCTCCCTCCCCTCCCTCCCTGCTGTGAATTCACCATCTGCACCTCAGGTTCTGGCCTGAGGATCCAGGCTGTTTCCTCTGAGGCTCTCCTGGACCTGGATATGCTGACTCTGTTGTTATGAATGTTACATATAAAAGGAATTAGAGAAGTACATTAATGTGGACTAGAATGGCACAGGAAGGTTTTCAGGAAGGAGAGATTTGACCAAAGCATGCAGAAAGATTTTAAAATAACAATCATAGCTAACTTTATGTGAAAACTTCGTATGTTCCAGGAACTATTCTAAGTCCTTTCCATTAACTCACCTAATGTCATGGTGACCCAAGAGACATGGTTCTTATTGGTACCTGCTATGATCCTAATGTTGGTATCCCCTCAAAATTTTTATGTTGGAGCTTAATACCCAATGTGCTAAGTTTCTAAGAGGTGGGGCCTTTGGGAGGTGATTAGGTCATCAGGGCTCTGCCCTCATGGATGGGATTAGTGCCCCTTATAAAAGAGGCTTGAGGGGAACTGTTTGCCCGTTCTACAATGTGAGGAGACACAGAAGGTGCCATCTACTACCACAGGCCCCTCACTAGACGCCAAACCTAATGGCACCTTCATTTTGGATTTCCCAGGCTCAAAAACTGTGAGCAATAAATTTCTGTTATAAATTACCCACTTTAGGGTATTTTGTTATAGCAGTCTGAGCAGACTAAGACAGAAATTATTCTATGAAGTTGGGTGTTGCTATAACAAATATCTAAAAATGCATAAGTGGCTTTGGAACTGGGTAGTGGATAGAGGTTGAAAGAGTTTTGAAGTCCATTGCTGTGAGTGCACTATAAAAAGTGATTCAGGAAAGGGTCCAAGAAAAAAAGATGAGAACTGTGGAGAAATCTTCAATCTTCTCAGAGATTATTTAAGTGGTTATGATCAGAATGTTGGTAGAAATAGAGACAGTAAATGCCATTCTGATGAGGCTCTCAGATGGAAATGAGGAACATGTATTGGAAACTGAAGGAAAGGGAGATATTTGTTATAAAGTGGTAAGAAACTTGGCTGGGATTGTGTTTGTGTCCTGGTCGCTTTGTGGAGGTAGGGCTTCTAGGCAATGAAATAAGATATTTGGCAATAGAAATTTCTCACAAAGTGTTGAGGATGTGGCATAGCTTCTTTGACTGCTTGAGAGATAAAATGCAAGGGAAGAGATAGTGAAGACAGAATTCATAATCAAAAGGGAAGTAGATCTTAAGACGTGGACAATTCTCAGCCTGGTCAGGTTGTAAGACCGAAAAAATGTGATCGGGAAGAACACCAAGGGCATAGGCAAGCGAATGTCTGATAAGGAGATTAGTATGAATAAAAAAGAGTCAAGATGCTATTCGTCAAGACAATGGAAGAATGACCCTGAAGGCGCTACAGAGATCTTTTGGGCTGCCCTGCCCATCACATACCAGAATGCCTGCGCCTTGCGGGCAGAATGATTTCAAGGCTCTGTTCCCTGAATTCTGTTGCAGTGCTCCTCATTCACCCCAGCTGTGGCTCAAGCAGGCCTAGGTGCAGTTCAGGCTGCCTCAGTAGGAGACACAAGCCATAAACCATGGTGTCATCCACATAGTGCCATCTCCACAGGTGCACAGGGCACAAACTATGGGGGGCATGGCTACTTCAACTTAGATTCCAAATGATACGCAGAGAGCCTCAGGGCCCAAGCAGAGAACTGTCACAGTGGTGGAGTGTCCTGCAGAGAGTCCTCACTAGGGCATTGCCCAGTGGAGACATGGGAGTGGGGCTGCCCCTGAGACCCCAGAATGGTAAATCCACCAGCATACAACTCTCAGCCTAGAAAGCCACAGACATAGGCTGTGGTGTGAATTGTGTTCAGGAAAACCATAGGGACAAGGCTGCCCAGACCATTGAAATCTCAATCCCTATCCCAGTATGTTAGAAGGCATACATTAAGTCATAGATAATTATTCTGGAACTTTAAGATTTAATGTTTGTCCTGTTGGGTTGTGGATTTCATCGGACCTGTTATGCCTTTCTTTTTGCTAATTCTCCTTTTTGGAATGGAAATAGCTGTCCTGTGCCCTGTCCCATAATTGTATACTGGAAACATGTATCTGGTTTGATTTTACAGGGTCACAGCTGTAGGGGAATTTGCATCAGGATGAATCAAATCTATGACTGTCACCCATATCTGATTTAGATGAGACTCTGGACTTTATACTTTTGAATTGGTACTGGTACCTGATAAGAATTTTAGGCTATTGGGATGAAACGAATTTATTTTGCATGTCAGAAGGACATGAATTTTGGGAGGCTAGGGGCAGAATGCTATGGTTTGAATGATGGTGTCATCCCAAAAAATGTATGTTGGAGCTTGATACCCAATATGATAGTATTAAGAAGTGAGGCCTTTGGGAGATCACTAGGGCCTTTCAGCTCTGCCCTCATAATGGGATTAGTGTGTTACAAAGAAGTTTTCAGAGAGCCTGTTGGACCCTTCTGCCATGTGAGGGCACATAGAAGGCACCATCTATTACCAACAGGCCCATATTAGACACCAAATCTACTGGCACCTTCATTTTGGACTTGCCAGCCTAAGAACCACCGGCAATAAGTTTCTGTTGTTTACAAGTTACCTAACCTGAGATATTTTTGTTACAGCAGCCTGAACCCATTGACATTATCACATTTTACTGGTAAAGAAACTGAGACACAAAAATTTCTAAGGGATAAACAGGTGGTAGGAAGAAGAGCTGTGACATTAACCCAAGAGCATACCTTGAACCTGTATACTTAATCACTGTCCATAGCGCATAGTAAGATAAAAAGTAGTAGATTATTTTCAGACAGGCTACGGATGGGAGACCCAATTATGGATGAGACAAGAGTGGTCAGTGACCACAGATTGTGATACATAGGTGAACTGAGAAATAGGACCTGTGTGGTGTCCAGACATTGAGAGGGTCCCAGCCATGTGTCCACTGCAGAGGCTAATCAGAGTGACAAGCCTCATCAACAGGTATGGAAATGAGTTGGGTGTTTCTGGAGATAGAATTCACTTCAACAGCCATGGTCTTTGTTCTCCTCCCCTCTCCATGATACTTAATTTCCCAGATTCATCACTTCAGTGATTGCTGGACAAAGCCTGCAACAACTCTCTTGTCCCCCAAACCCCAACTTTGGAAAAACTCATTTATAAACATTCCCTGAGCTTGTAAAGGAACAGCCAGATTTGAGTGGATAAGGTATTCATCAGAGCCAATGGCTGCATTCTTTTTTTAAATTGACAAATAATTGTATATATTTATGAGGTACAATGTGATGCTTTGATATATGTATACATTGTGGAATGATGAAATCAAGCTAATTAAAATATCCATCACCTCAGATACTTATTTTTGTGCAATGGATCTAAAAAATTAATTCCTCTTGTCTAAGTAAAATTGTGTGCCCTTTGACCAACAACTCCCCATTCCCCCTGCCCATCCTGCCTCTAGTTAGTTATAAACTGTAGTTTAGGAAGCTAAGATGCTGAAGACAGACAGGTTGATTATTACAGTTGTGTTTTTAGCACTACACAATAATCTAATGTCTGTCTTTGGGTCTGAGCACCCTAAACCACAGTTTGGAACTCATTTTAGTCCATTTGATTTTGCTGTTCTTCAAACTTCTACCTTGAGGACTATGCAGGTCATCTTTCCCCATCTACTATTGGCTACGATATTTCAGAGTGGGTAGGGTAACATCATAAACTATTGTATATTCACACAATGGAGCTTCACCTTTCCCCTCTCAAAATACTCTTCCTGTAGATAGAATAGTACTATCATGAGAGTGCCCTTCTCAGGGATGCTGTCCACATTGATTCTGCAGTCCAATTAACATGACACAAAGACTATGTGTTCCACCTTCCACCGTTGAGGACCCATGTGTTCAACATTCAAGCTTAGCCAACCCTAGGTCAGCTGACTCAACAAATCGAAAGCAGCTACAAAAACTCACGTAACAGATGGCCTCTTGGAAAGGAGCAGAGTCCGAGTCTCACCTTTAGAAGTTGAGAAACTGGTAATCTTTGGAAAATGAGATCTGAAGCCCCATTATCTTTCATCTTAAAACAACAGAAGAAATCACTCCTCTTGAGGTTAGGGAGGAACATGAAATCAGGGATATCATCCACATAAGTGGCTTATGCATGAACCTGACAGGTGGGGGCAAGATTTTCACAGACAGAAAGGGAGGACAAGACATGAAATCCAAAAAAGGGTGATGGGGCCAGGCGCGGTGGCTCACGCCTGTAATCCCAGCACTTTGGGAAGCTAAGGCGGGCGGATCACCTGAGGTCAGAAGTTCGAGATGAGCCCAATATGGCGAAACCCCAACTCTACCAAAAATTAGCCGGGCGTCGTGGCGGGCACCTGTAATCCCAGCTACTCAGCAGGCTGAGGCAGGGAGAATTGCTTGAACCTGGGAGGCAGAGGTTGCAGTGAGCTGAGATAGTGCCACTGTACTTCAGCCTGGGTGACAGAATGAGACTCTGCCTCAGGAAAAAAAAAAAAAACGGGTGATGGAGGGATGTTTGAATTCAGTGCTGGGACCAATCCTGGGAGGCTGCTAGTTCCCTTGTTATTGGCTTTCCTGGGCTTCCCACAGTTTCTGCAACCTCAACTGGCTTCCCAAAATCCTAAGGGCAAACCTGAATCCACCACATTGTGCTCAGCCCACAGGTATCTGATTCCAGAGATCACAACAGTCTCTTGCATCCCAGCTCTGATGTCTGTTCATGTGCCCTCCTAATAGCAAAGAAAAACTCAACCTACCTGTAAAGGTGAGAGGAGTAAAGCATGGAAGGCTTCCTGGAGGAGAATGCAAATTTTCTTGGTCTGGATAAACTGGGGGTGCCAAATTTCCAAAATCAGAAATAACAAGAAACAGAGACTATGGTATGTGCAAAGACCTGAGTAGACATCTGGATATTGAGGGATGGGCATAGTTAGAATAAGCAAGAATAATTATTGCTATTACTTCGGTGTGCCTTAAGGCATGGGTGGAGTTTCCACTTGTAGACCTGAGAGAGTGGGACAGCTTCCTGTCAATCACTACATCCTCCAATGACGTTGTTTAAAGGCAGAGCTATAGACAGGGTGCCAAAGAAGCCCTTGCAGGTGACTTGGCTCATTAAAATCTCAATTGTGGGCCAGGTGCGGTGGTTCACACCTGTAATCCCAGTTACTCGGGAGGCTAAGGCAAGAGAATCGCTTGCATCTGGGAGGAGGATGTTGCAGTGAGCTGACATGGCGCCACTGCGCTCCAAGCCTGAGCGAGAGTGAAACTTCGTCTCAAAAAAAAAAAAAAAATCTGGGACTGTCCAGTGCGGTTTCCATTGACGGTTGCCCCGCAGGGATATAGGAATACGCCGGTGTCCCTATGGCGGGTCTCCCCTACGGCTATCACAAAAGTGTAAGTTTAAAGGATTTTTGTTCTTAATTGTTGGTTTGTGTTGTGGTTTTGATGGAATCGGGCATATGGTGCCTTCTAGCATCTTTAAGATTGTTGACCTACGGGCTTATGGGTTGATGACACGGAAGTTTCTTAGTCATCGGGAGCAGTGTTGTGCTGTATGCAACAGCGCTACGAGTCTTTCAGATCATTTCGTTTGTTTAAATGTCTGGTCTTGGACCCCCAGCTATTTGCTATTTGAAGTTTGTGGGTGTTTTCAACTTAAAAATAAGGAATAGGCTGATTAGGTTGACTGAGCCACTGTCCGTCGTCGTACTACACAGTGGCCATGGGCCGCCAGGGACCTGATCTTGTCTTCCATTCTGCAGAGTTATTGGGTGGATATTCTCTCCAGTTATTTGTTTAAACTTTATATGTTACCCTCACTCGCCCATTTTGTTACTTGTTTTGCGTTATTTTAGAGCCGAGAAGGAGAGAAAGTAACGCCTAGAGGAATCCAGTGTGGGATTACGACAAGTATGGCAGTTAGCTGCATTCTGCAGTGCTAGTTTTCGTGAGTCAGATAACATGTTGTGTGTCATTTAAGACGATGATATGTTTAAATGAGATGTTTGGTTGAGGTTTAGTATTGGTCTTCTTCCATATGTTGTCCATAAAAGAAAATTATTATTATCAATTCTTTGAGGCAGAGTCTGCTCTTGTTACCCAGGCTAGAGTGCAGTGCCTGATCACCAAGACTAGAGTGCAGTGGCGCGATCTCGGCTCACTGCAGCCTCCACCTCCCAGGCTTTAGCGATTCTCCTGCCTTAGCCTCCCACGTGGCTGGGACCACAGTCGTGGTGCCACCACATCCGGCTAATTTTTGGATACTCGAGCAGAGAGATGAGATTTCACCATGTTGGTCAGGCCTATCTTGAACTCCTTACCTTGTGATCCGCCCACTAAGCCTCCCAAAGTGCTTGGGATTACAGGCATGAGCCACTGTGCCCGGCTCAACAAAATTTTTTCTTTCTCGGTAATTTCAAGGCTTAATTAAGGAAATGGGACATTCAGCTTTTTCACTAATCACTGGCAATACCCTTACAGTCATCACTGAACTCTGTTTTCCATTTTTATATAATGTATTTGTATATTTAATGTAACTGCATTCAGCCAAACGCTCTCCCTAAAGCTTTGCCGTCACTGGCACTTTACAGTATATGGAAAATAAAAGTCCGGCTGGCAAGTAGCTTGTAGCTTTAAGACTTTGAGCTAACCAAATTGCTGAAGCATCCCATTTCGTGTTTTAATTTTCCATATAATGGACTGGAGTTTTTAATAACATTGCAGTCATTTCAATTTATTTAATTTTGATTTGGACTTTTTAAATCAATATTCTTTAAAGAAAGTATTTTCAGTGTGCGATATTCTGAAACGAATCCGTCTGGTGGGGGCACTTCACGTTTTACGATCACCATGGGTCCCTGCTCGTTAGCTGCTTCTTTTTTAGCTAGATTTGGCCCAGTTTGGCATTTAATTTTATGTGTTCACCCTCCTTGCATTCAATTAAATTTTTGGTCCACAGGGCTTCTCAAGTGCCTTTGAAAGGTTTTGTGTTTACAGAGAGGAAATTAATGTCTTACAAGTGCCTTTTCATTTTATAACTTCTTGTTTGAGATAGATAGATAGATAGGTATGTCAAATGTTACCGTTGTTGTTTCACCATAATTGAAGTTTAAGCAAATGTTTTGGAGATAGTGTTGATTTATAAAACCAGAACTTAATCATTTGGCTGAATCCTTGATATTTTACAACAGTGAATGGTCTTAACCATCTTGTGTTGGCTGGAGCCAAACAGTGTGGGGTTTTACTTTACAGAAGAATTGGGTATTTGGTATCATTTTATTCAATTAGATGTGATCCTGGTCCATTTCATAAGTTTGGGTAAAAAAGTTTCTCATTATTTTCAATGCACAATAAGGGAAAATGTTTTAATTGGCTTTGTGCTTCCTGCTTTACAACAGTTCTGGCTCTTACGTTATCAGGTAGCCTAACTTTGATTTTAATTTACCTTTAAATTGTTTTAATGCCATTGTATTTGGTAAAGTTTTAAGTCTTTGTGTATCTTATTTTATACACCCACCAAAATTCAAGGAGGTTTTGTGCAGTGTCCGATGTAAAGCTACACACATTCACCTAGCACTTGTTTTACTACAGTGAATGCCCAGAAGTGCTGGACACTGATCATGATTGAATGTTGTTTGTAATATCATATCCCAAGTGAATTTGTGTGTCAAATATCACGCTATATAGTCCAATTCCTTGTTCCTAGTATTTTGCATAAGTTTTCCTTGGAAAATCATGGTAATATTTAATTTATAAGTGAGGAAATTCCTGGTCGAGACCCAATGTGTTCAGTTTTCTGGAATGAATAACATTTGCAGGTCACATTGCACACTTCTTATTTTTAAACTGTAGTTGTGCATTCAATATACTGTTTTTCTTTAAATGTTGGCCTTGGGCTTCATCTCCAGGTGTTCTTCCATAGAAAAAATGATGTGTTCAGGTTTTATATGCAAACAAGATAAAGAAGAGTGATCTAGAGCCAGTCTGGTCAAAACAAGACTTGGCTGGAGGAGGCTGCTCTTCCCTCATTCCAGCACGTGCTGTCCCCTCCCCACCCCTTTGGTCACCTGGGCTGACTGTGTCTTAATAGCTCAAGTACAAGTATATAGGAGTAAGAGACTTAACAATGCCTGCCTCCTTTTACTCATGCTTACATTGTGCCACATCTAGTATGTATTTTAAGGGAGAAATTAAAGGAAGACCCTTGTTTTGCTCTAAACCTGAGGACGGTAAACACTGAAAATAACCTGGTACTTGGTTTGAAGCAAAATAGAAATACTTCACTTTTTATCATGGTGATGGTTGCATTTGCTTATTAACCTTTTTGCTGGTTAATTCTTGGCACTTACTAGAAATGTACAATATTGCTTCTTGAAATGATTTAATGACTTCTATATTGGTGAACATGGACGTTCTCTAAGTATAATCCACCTATATTACATTTACAAATCAGTAAGATTTATTGCTGGTATTTAGATTTTGTGTTCTCTATGTATTTGTTACTGGCAGGAATTTAAATTTGAGAAGTTAGGATGTTAACTAGCCTCATTAATCTTGGCTTTTCAGGCAGAGCCCTGGACCTTGAACACTATCTCCTTGTGGAATGAAGTCATTTTATTGCATACCCATTGCCCATAGTATCCTAGGGGTATACTTACCAATTAGAGCAAATCTCCCAAATCTACATTATATTAGCAACTGTCCAATTTTTGTCATTGCTTTCTCCAAAAAAAAAAGCTATGTTCAATGTCAGATGATAGAAACATTATTTAATGTAAGGAATTCTTTATAAACTATTCTAAATGATGTTAACTTCATCTCTAATTTAAGAAATTTTCCACTTTTGTTACTGATTACTGACAGTAACATACCAAAAGTACAGTTCTATTATGTGCATTTCATGGTCTTCATGCCAATATTCAGTAACATACTGAATACTCACCTCAAACCCATTTGGAAATTTATTATGCATAATCTTGCACGGTATATGAGTGTCACTAATCAGTAACAAAGTGAGGAGAACACAAAGGGTTATTTCCCATAGTTTTACATAAATCAATTGCCTTGTCACTGAAAAATACAACATAAAAGGACTCCTCTGAAACTCCCCTTGTAGCCAAAAAAAAAGTGGTATTGTGTCTCGGCATAAAATTTTATGATTTCCCTGTGAGTTTACTTAGGGCAAGATGACCTATGGTATCCTTTGGCAGGGACAGTCAGGTCTCTGAAAAGCAGTGTTAATTGCCCTTATGGTATACTTCATGTAGTCTCAGTCTTACACCGAGGCTCAGCGTAAATTACCTTTCACTCATTTAGCCTACCTGGCACAGGATGCATGACTGAGTACTCAGTCCCCACCAGGTATTTTCAGAAGGACTTCTACAGAAGGGAAAGTGGATGAGTAGCCTATCCACCTACCATAAGAATTTCTAAGTACATACTTATAAGTGGTGCTAAGTTGTCCACCCACAGGCAAGTCTCCTTGTAGATTTATACAGCCACTATCTCCTTCAGGACCTGTGGTGGAGAAGTCCAGGACTGGTCAGCCTGTGAGCCTGTAACATGGAGATAGTGGAACCAGAGCAAACTGTCTAGACAACCAGACAAAGTAAGAGCAACCTTAACTTGTGTGAAGTGATAGGTGTTGGGTGGAGGGGCACCACCTGTCTCCTCTCAGGTGTACCATCATTTATGATGGTGTCTGAAACCTTTTTCCAGAATCTCTAAGCTAGTAACTACCAACAATGTTAGGGTCAGTCCACAGACACTGATTATTAACTCCATGGTAGAGACTCTGCTAGGCAGTGACGTCTCTTTTTAGTCATTATTTGTATTTCTCTGTTCACTGTGGGTGCTGCTTACAGACAATTTATTTGAATTACTCAGATTTCCAAAAAAACCTGATATTGGCATTTTGCCATCAAA
Organism: Ateles fusciceps; assembly: GCA_036589455.1. Lineage (NCBI taxonomy): Eukaryota > Metazoa > Chordata > Mammalia > Primates > Atelidae > Ateles > Ateles fusciceps. The sequence continues at coordinate 29,392 of JAZHEH010002432.1, read as the reverse complement.
GTTTTGATCTTTTGTTCCTCTTGGAAATTCTTGCAGTAACAGTCAGCAGCAAGATGAACTTGGACTGTCAAAAATAAACTCCAGGAATGAAGTGATTGCAGGAGTGCTATTCAGGTGCCTTATGTCTGGCGTAAAAACATGGATCTGAAGGTAATTGAAGGCCATGTCTATCTGTAAAGAGGAGAAAGATAAGACTCGTGGACCAAGTGGGTGGTGGAGAATGGTACTCTGCCAGTGTACCTGCACCATGAAGTGGAGGGCATTTATTTGTCAAGAATCCAGGAAGACATGGGCTAACAAAGAAAGTAATGCATATGTTGACACACCTTCAAATCTTCACCCAGTCAGGCACTGTTGGCCAGTTCTTTGCTTTGCAGACATTGCTGGGACCACATATCATGTCTCATTCCTGGTTTCCAGTATCTGAGTCTGAAAGTCACATGACCCTTTCTCACTATCATCTTTGAGCCTCAGTTTCCTCATATGCACAATGGGATTCATACCATGGATTCAGGGATGTTGTGAGAATCAAGTGTGATCATCCTTGTTAAGGGCCTAGCACACAAGAGATGGTCAAGGAATTAGTATCCTACTTCCTGAATCCATATATTGGAGAACATGAGGGTGCTTAGTTTCACTCCCTTCCTGTCGCTGCTTCCCCACCCCTGTCCAAGCTGTTTGTCTTTGCCATAATGTTATTTAAATGTTTGTTTGCCTTCCCAGGGCCAGCAAGCTTCCTCAGGGATTACTGAGGCATCTCCTTGGAAACCACAGCTCATTATTCCTGCTGTGAAGCAAGAGGCAGCCAGAACCTCTGGCTTTTCCTTTTTCTGAGGGCACATTCTGTTCTGGCCAGCTTGAATACCTTACATGGACCCTGACAGGGCTCATTACCCAGCACCCATTGGGACTCGCTACCATCTGTAAACTGCAGCCTGGAGGGAGCCTGTTGACTGGCACTGCCAGAGAGGTCTCTTCTCTTTCTTTGCCTATGTAAAGTCATTTCTTTTAGGTGTGGTGATTAATTTATTGAAATTTAGGTGAAGACACTTGACAATTTGACAGAGGGAAGAAAATTGCTAGATGAAAATATGCACTATTCTCAAATGTTCTCAAAGAGACTTTTAACCTTTAATCTCAATAGATACTTCTGGTTTGGTTTCTCTACTTTTCTCTTGACACAAGTTTCATTCAGAAGGTGGCATCACAGAACATGAAGTCACTCACCCTAGGTCAAATTTCACATTTCCTTTTGAATAGACACTAAAATGTCTAGCCTTTATCCAACACAATAATATGCATACTCTTCCGATTTATCCCTGTATTTCGTTAAGTTACTTTAAATCCTTGGATGATGAGGGTCATTGTTATTTCCCACCTGACGAAAAACTAGACCTGAGATACACATAGAAAAGCTTTACCCCAAACCCATGTTTCTTAACCAAATAATGTGATAGTGACCTAGAATGGCTTATTTCCTAGTCAAAAGCACATGTGAAACAAGGTAACTGTGACTCCTCCTCTCTCTGTTACACAGGCATGTGTTGTGCCCCCCTGCCCCTACACTGGCACAGTCATCTTGAATCACTTCACTGTTGTGTAAGAGGCTGTGGGGAAAACCTAAATGAATGGTTTAGTGGGTAATTCTGACTATTGGCATTTTAATATTTGGGGTTTAAAAAAAATTTTGTAGAAATGGGGTCTTGCCGTATTGCCCAGTCTGGCTTCAAACTTGGGCTCAAACAATCCTCCTGCCTCAGCCTCCCAAAGTGCCGGGACTACAGTCATCAGCTATCATGCCTGGCTCTACTGGCATTTTAGAAGCGTTCACAAAGTAGGCGGATCCAAAAAGGTGTCTCTTTGGTGGCAGTTTCAGGGATCAGGATGCTGGATGAAAAGAAAGTGGGCCTCCTCTGAATTTAAAGTGGGACCTTGCTCCTTGGATCTTTCCCAGGAGTTCATTCCTAGGCCAGCACAGACAGTCTCATCAGGCATGTAGTTAATGAACGACTCTTCACTAGTGGGAATGTTAATGTGCTGTAAATTTTGGTGTGAAATGTTCCATGTCACATTTGCCTTAACATGTTTTTCATGGCTCTTATTTATATGTCATGGGAAGGGAATGCATGATAATGGACACTTTAAGGCAAGGCTTTTGACTGCAAGTGTATGGATTATATATGTAAGAGACAATTGATTTCACTAGTATTTGCTGAAACAAATATGAAGGCTGATATTTTTATCTTTTTTTAAAATGACATTTTGGGTTAGAGATGTAATGTGCACTCATGTATAAAGTAGAGAGATTTCAGGAGAATATAATGAAATTGAATTCACTAAAATCTGTCTACATAGAATTACACCCATTGTGACCATTTTTGATCATTTCCAGTTAGGCTGCTCCATGACAATACCCATTTTTTAAAAAATTAGGACTCTTGACATTATAATTTTTATCAAGTAAATTTATGCTCTCACACTCAGAAATTTGAAAAAGTCTTTCATATATATATTTTTTATTTTATAGGCATGGGAAAGGCACATTTTTATCCCTGGGATTGAAGGCTTGTATCTCCTACCTTAAATGCCAACTTGAATCTTCTTAGTGCCCAACTTGTTATTTTGGAGCATAAGGGCCAGCCACAAGTGGGAGACATTAGCCAGTGAGAAAAATGCAACTGATTATATTCCTTGTTATACTAGTTCCCTGTTAAATGCATCCAGTAGTGTAACTGGGACAACAGTGGTCATTTTGAGAGACAACTTAGTCTACTAGAAAGGAAGATGATAATGGTGATGATGATAGTGGTGGTAATGCTGCTAAACAAATCAGCCAAAGTCTACCACTGATAAAAGCCTTACTAAAACCAAGGACACTTTCTTATCTAATCCTATAAAAAATGTGTATTACCTACTGCTATTATCTCTGTTTTTCAAAGGGCATTAATGACTATAGAACATATACTTACCTTGACACAGTATCACAGCGAAAATATTGTGAGTGCTGGTGGAGGAGGACTTAGATCTAGGTTTTAGCTGGCCTTGAATTCTGGGGGATTAATTATAAGCTGTGAGAAGCCTTTTGGAGTATGTTTTGTTGCTAGGAAAAGCGTTAGTTACCTCAACCTCCGTCTCCTCTCCATTTTCCAGTCAGTATCATTATCCAGAGGACACACAGGTGATTTTGTAGTTGCAGAGATAACAGATGCTAGAAATGCTTGCAGAATAGGACAATATGTTTTGAAGTAAATGGATTTCATGGATCCCCAGATACTTTATCTATTGTTTTAATAACAAGAATTATAGAGGTTAGAGGCTCAGAAAAGGGGAAGGGCTTCTCTGATCAGGAAAGATGGAATGACACATCATCCCTTCACCAAGGGCCTACAGCCTAGAGATGGGGAAAGGACTGCAAGCAGAGGCACTGTGTGGAGCTGCTCCCTAGAGGTTGAGGCCAAGGGACTCTGATGGGAAAGTTGCCATGGGCACTCTGCATTCAAGGGAGTGTTTCCTCCTCCCTTCTCCATGCCTGGCACTACAACAAAGCATATTGTTGAGTGTAACATGATAAGTATACCTTTTGGCAAAGACAGACTTTATAATGGGGATAGAACCTTACTTTCCATTATCCGTGAGAATGCTGGACTTGGCTACTGGTGAAGGCTTAGCTTCTGTGTATACCCTTAGCCTGTGAAAAGTGGCTCAGGAAAAGGTGGGCTTCACCTCTTTACAGTAGCTTAGTAGAGCAATCCGAGGGCGATATCTGAGAGGCAACTGCGATTGTTTCCGGGAAGCCGTCAGTCTTGGTTGAGTTGACCACTCAGTCTTCATATTTGTGGTGAGCTGTGTTCACCAGGAGAGAATTAGGAAAGTGAAGTGTTGTTGCTGATATGTTCTTCTAACATACGACACAGTAACTTTTTTATTCCATGCTCCATTCGTTCAAATGCCTGTGTAAGGTCATACAGGAAACACACACTGGCATTGGCAGCATTTGGGGCACAGGAAATTTAGGGTGTAGGGAAGAAACTGATGATGGCCTTTGTCAGGATTCTGTGCTCAGACACTAATGTGCTACACTGCGTGGTTTCCACGGTGAAGAGCAATGGCATATGAGGCATCACGAGGACCCCTGATTCAGTGAACAGGAATGCAGTTGAAGTTTTTTCAATCATTTCTCTGTTAGCTTCTTCTTGCACTCTTCCTTGATCATACTCTGCACATTGGTGGGAACAGAAATGTCATGCGTTTCCTGTCAATGAACAGTACATGAAGCTGGTGAAATTTGGATCCTTATAGGTATCTGTAGAAGAGCTTAAGAGTTCAGGAAGCTCCCAGATCAGATATCCAGGCTAGCACCTTAACCTCTCCTATTCCTCATGTTGAAAAGGGCACCTAGGATACACTTTCCCTGTTTTATAAGCTGTTGCCACTTGGTGGTCTGACCCATCTGCCATTTGGTCCTCTCAGAGGGGGAAATTACATTGTCTCAAGGTAACCTGGCATGTGCTTTCAAGGTGAGAGTGTTACAGACATAACCGTAAGTGATTTATGCATCCTGTTTAGTACTCCAGCTGCTGAAGCTGTTACATGATAAGGGGGGAGCCACAATTTGAGGAGGGGGAGGGCACAGTGGTTTCCCTATTTCAGCCTACCTAAGAGTTCAAGCAGGAGATGTGAGAATATCTAGAATATGCCAGAGGAAAACAGTGCACATCAATAGATGTCCTATGAGCATGTATGGCCCAATGCAAAGTTGAGATATTGATGATGGGGACAGGTCCTTATTTTCCTTCTCCTTAGTGAATGGTGGGCTTGTCTGTTGATACAACTTTAGCCATGTCAGCTTCTTCTCTTTACTGTTGTATATTGTTAATTATTTGTAAGGTCATATAGTTCAATTATGTGACAGACTTCTACAAAGTTACTGCTGTTGCTTTTGCTGATGATGTTGAATCCTCACCTATGTGCTGTACACCTTCATCTTGGTCATAATCCAGGGTGTTCTCTTACACCATTATTGGAACTCTTGAGCACTGCCTGTGACAAGAATTTCCCTCTGTCATTGTCAGGAGGGCTGAGCTGAGGTACTGCTTTCAACCGCTTAAGTTATTCTCTCTTTACCTCATTTTCATGGAGCCCAAACATTTTTGCTGCCAATCCTTTTCCACAATTTGAGGAGAGGAGGGCACAGGGGTTAACCCACTTCATGCTTCCAGAAGATGAAGCAGAAATAACGAAAACACAGACACTTCAGAGGACAAGGGACTTTGATGTGAAAGTTGCAGTGGGCATAAGGGTTCAGGGAAGTGCCTCCTGTCCCTTTTCCCCTTCCCTCACAGTACCTTTGCAGCAGCATGGTTGGAGGACACAGGACAACAGTGCACATTGACAGACGTGATAGAGGATACATGGCTCACTGGCAACGGTGAGACATGGATGATGGGGGACAGGTTCTTATTTCCCTTCTCCCAGTGAGTGGTAGGCTTCTCTGTTGGTGAAGGCATTGCTGCCTCAGCCTTCTTCTGTGTATCTCTTTAGGCCTGGGAAAAATGGTCACAGAGGTAGGTGGCCCCTCACCCTCCTATGTTATTACATAGTACTATAATGTGGAGAACTTCTGCAAAATTACTGCTGTTGCTTTTGTTGATGCTATTGAATCCTCACTGATACGCTGTATACTCTCATCTTGTTCATAATCCAGGGTGTTCTCCTGTAGCTTTGTTTGAGGTCTTGAGCACTGCCTGTGACTCGCATTTCCCTGTATCTTTCTCAGGAGGGCTGAGCTGAGGTTCTGGTTTCAACTGCTTAAGTTATTTTCTCTTTACCACGTTTTCATGCAGCCCAAACATTTTTGCTTCCAATCCTTTTCCACAGTATGAGGAGAGGAGGGCACAGGGGTTAACCCACTTCATGCCTCCAGAAGATCAAGCAGAAATGACGAAAATACAGACATTTTCAGAGGACAAGGGACTTTGATGTGAAATTTGCAGTGGGCATAAGGGTTCAGGGAAGTGCCTCCTGTCCCTTTTCCCCTTCCCTCACAGTACCTTTGCAGCAGCATGGCTGGAGGACACAGGACAACAGTGCACATTGACAGATGAGATAGAGGATACATGGCTCACTGGCAAAGGTGAGACATGGGTGATGGGGGCAGCTTATCATTTTCCTTTTTCCCAGTGGTGGGCTTGTCTGTTAGTGAAGGTGTTGCTGCCTCAGCCCTCTTTTGTGTATTGTTTTAGCCCTGTGAAAAATGGCCACAGAGGTAGGTGACCCTTCACCCTCTTACATTGTTGCATAGGACTGTAATGTGGAGGACTTCTACAATGTTACTGCTGTTGCTTTTGCTGACGCTGTTGTATCCTCACTCATGCGCTGTGTACCCTGATCTTGTTCAGATCCCAGGTGTCCTGTGGTTCTTTTGGCAGTCTTGAGCACTGCCTGTTGTATGTATTTCTGGCCACCTTTCTCAGGATTTCTGAGTTGAGGTTCTGGTTTTAACTGCTATATTTCCTCTTTACCTTGTTCTCATGCCTGCCAAACATTTTTGCTGCCAGTCCTTTTTCAGCTGTGATTGTAAAATTGGAAAGGGGCTAACTTAGCTTCAGAGCATTTGCGTGCTTTGCAAAGCAGCAGAGGAGGAACTTAAAATTACAAGTTTTCCAAAGTGATTCCGCTAAATAAAGGGTAAGGGTTAGGTCTATTCTTCTTTCAACAGGGAGATTTAAACTTTTATTTTAATTTACTTTTTATGTATCCTTACAACATGCTGCCCTGAGTTACCAGTTCCCCCAGTGTGGAGGAATTCTGCAAAGTTACTGCTGTTGCTTTTGCTGATGCTGTTCTATCCTCACCAATGCGCTGTATACTCTCATCTTGTTCATAATCCAGGGTGTTCTCCTGCAGCTGTTTTGGAAGTCTTGAGCACTGCCTGTGACAACATTTCCCTGTGTCTTTCTCAGGAGGGCTGAGCTGTGGTTCTGGTTTCAACTGCTTAGGTTATTTTCTCTTTCCCTCATTTTCATGCAGCCCAAATCTTTTTGCTTCCAATCCTTTTCCACAATTTGAGGAGAGGAGGGCACAGGGGTTAACCCACTTCATGCTTCCATAAGATCAAGCAGAAACGATGAAAATGCAGACAGTTCAGAGGACAAGGGACTTTGATGTGAAAGTTGCAGTGGGCATTAGGGTTCAGGGAAGTGCCTCCTGTCCCTTTCCCCTTCCCTCACAGTACCTTTGCAGCAGCATGGCTGGAGGACACAGGACAACAGTGCACATTGACAGATGTGATAGAGGATACATGGCTCACTGGCAACGGTGAGACATGAATGATGGGGGACAGGTTATTTGAATTTTTCCAGTGAGTGGTGGACTTGTCAGTTGGTGGTGTTGCTGCCTCAGCCTTCTTGTGTGTATTGCTTTAGGCCTGTGAATAATGGTCACAGAGGTAGGTGGCCCTTCACCCTCTTATATTGTTACATATTATTATAATGTGGAGGACTCCTTCAGAGTTACAATTTTTGCTCTTGCTGATGCTGTTGTATCCTGCCCGATGTGCTGTATGCTCTCCACAATGTATACCCCCCCGCAGTGATGACTTCTGTGTCCTGCCCCAAGCCAGGCATGTGCATAGAATTTCCTCATGTGGGACTTGTGCAATCAGGACCTCAAAGACAGATATAAAGTGTGAGCACTTGCCCATTCTTTAGCCTGTGCATGCTTTTACCCATACCCGTGTCCTTATGAAGATTTTCATATAACCAGTTCGAGTGAGGAATGAAACCATTAGACTTGCTTACAGGTTTCTTAAAATGTTATGTCGACGTCAATGGTCTGTTGGCCAGTGGGGCTGTACAGTTCCTCTCATTTCCTCCTGTCCTTGAGTGCCCTAAATTAGCAGAGGTTTGGTCCTCTGCAGTAGACAGACGTTTACTTTGTATGCCTTGTTAGGTCTACCACCTGAAAGAATTTTTGGCTGAAGATGAGGACTCAGTTCCCCTCTTCTGGATATTTAGTGCACAGGCCTCTCCAAAAGTTTAGAAAGAATGTGCAAAATTTGTGCCCTCCTGTACAGTTTGAATCAGGTCCTCCAGATTCCTATGGATTTGAGTTTACCCTCCAGTCCATTGTGCTGACTCTAGTCATGCAATATATAGATTGCTGACCGCTGCCACGGTGGCCACCTAACAGTTTAGATTTGTGTTGGTCTTCTAAGCTTCCTTTGTACCTGCATATTCACATGCAAACCTAGTGTACTAGTGCTTAACTTGAGAAAAGAATAGCAGTGGGCTGTATTCAGTTAATCCTAGTGGAATTCATGGAGTTTCCAGGTCTCCCATCAATCAGACACAATGCCTTACAGAATGCTAGAAAGGCCTATTACAGACTCCACTCCAGTGTCAGCTTGGACTACTGGTCTACAGTCAACATGCTAATCTACGGAATGTGGAATATAATTTAAGCCAGAAACCAAGCACCTGTCTTCTCCAAAGTCCAGAAGTGGTGGATCTGGGAATCTGGGGTTGGACGTAAGCATAGGACTTGCCAGGATTACAGATGAGCGCGCCTCACCAAATATTTTTAGATTCTAGAACTCAAGAAAAGGTAATGCTTCTCCATGAGAAATGGGTAATGCCATTGCTGCTTCCATATTATTTTTTGCCTTGATTCTTCAGTTTACATGTAGTGTTTTACATTGGCAGTGTTTAAGTTTAACCTTTAGTCCATAGGTGTTTTTGAATTTCATCAAATCACAATAGTTCTACAGAAGCCATGCACTTCACCTGGAGGACTTTGTCTCAAGGAGTGGCCTCATGACATCAGCTATTTATACATACAAACAGGAATTGACTTTGGATTGGCTTGGACTTTGGGTTGTTTTCATTGTTTATGATGTGTGCTTTTGTGCTTAAGAGATGGTTTTAAATATTTTACATATGGGGGCAGGTCAAAACATGTGTGTACTCTATTCTATGTCCTAGGGTGTAAGGCAGCAGTCTCAGGCTGATCTGTTTTCTCTGAGACCTTTCCACACACTTCTGTTTCCTATGTGACTTGCCATAGCTCCTTGGTTTGGTACATTTCACCTCACCCGACTTGAGCCAGTCATACTCTTGGGGTCTAGAGTTTGAAACTAGTCTGAAGAATGAGTGACAGCCTGCTAAGTCTCGTTAATACCCTTTCACTACAGAGAATGTAATTTAGAAGACCTGCTGTTGCGTTCTCCTTAATTGGCCTCATTTCTGTGTTTTCAAAGTGTGTTTGTCACTTTGGTTTCTTGCCTTTTGTAAAATATTTGTGTCTCCAATAAAATGTTGAGAAGATTTCACTTGTAGATTTTAATTATTCACAATGGATGCCAGTATGGCTCTGCCATGTGCATCATTGCATGAGCCAGGGAGAAGCTCTGAGCTCTATAATCTGATACATTGAGGACAGGGGCTTCATGGCAAAAGTGTGAGATCTTCTGGCCACGATGGAAGTTCTCCCCTTTGTCTAGGGAAGTATTCTCCTAAAGATAGTAGGTCATCTAATACCTCCTTAGGAGAACTGATACTTTTGGCCAATTCATGAAGGACACAAACACATATTTGGAGATTGTGAGGGTGTTGTGGAAATATCCTGATACTGCCAAGGGTGAGGCAGAAGGCAAGGTGACCAGTATGTCAGCAGAAGATTATTGCAAAAGTCATGAGGATCACGGCTGGAAGCAGAAAATGCACAGTTAATTCCTGGTAAACCCTGCATTAGAATCTTGGTCTTTTGTGTCTGAGGCGTCTTTCATTACACCACACCACTAGGTCCTATAAAGGCTTTGTAATAGCAGAATTGAATTAAATGGGTAGAAGTTTTTTTGGCATTGTTTGTTCTTTAAACATATAAGGCCGGGCGCAGTGGCTCACGCCTGTAATCCCAGCACTTTGGAAGGCCAAGGCGGGTGGATCACCTGATGTCAGGAGTTCAAGACCAGCCTGGCCAACATGGTGAAACCCCATCTCTACTAAAACTACAAAAATTAGCCGGGCGTGGTGGCAGGTGCCTGTAATCCCAGCTACTCTGGAGGCTGAGGCAGGAGAATTGCTTGAACTCAGGAGGCGGAGGTTGCAGTGAGCCAAGATCACGCCACTGCACTCGAGCCTGGCCCAGAAAGCAAGACTCCATTTCAAAAAATAAATAAAAAATAAACATATCAGTAGTTTCTACTGCTTATATAAAATTTCCAATTAACTAAAATTACCTACCCCTGTGCAGCTTACCTTGATTAAGCACTTCATCAAATAACCTTATCATTGTGATCATTAAAATCTGCCCCCTTTCCTGTCAAAGCAAGAAGAAAAAAGAAAATCTGCCCCCCACAGAAAAGGAGAACAAGACCATTGCAAACACTCTGTCCTGCCTATAAATATGCCACACTGGGTGGTTGGGCACGGCTCTCTCCCTGGGATTTCATAACGATCTTAAACAGCACGTTTCAGAAACTCTATTCGTTCCATTCAGTCTAGAGGGGGCCCAAGCTGCAGTGTCTCACCTCCTGTGTGAGAGGTTTACCACTATGCAAAGCTCAAATCACTTCTTCTCCAATTGCAGCTGAAACATGATTGATATGTCTTTTATTATCCTCTCTTGTGTTGCAGAATGAGTCTCACATTAGGCTGTGAACCACTCCCAGCCAGTTACTACTCGCCCACGCCTCCATATGTGTGCCACTCTTCCCAGAGATTCTCTGAAATATTGTTCCGGGCAGTGGGGAGTTTGAAAGGGACTGAGGGACTAAGGAGCAGATGGCCAGTGACGTTCAAGTTATTACCATCAACCAGATTCCCTTTAGCACTGTCTCAGCTGATGGTGGCCACACACAGTCTTTGAAAGCTTGTGATGGGCATCCAGTAATGAATCTTGCTCTGTCCAGGCTGGAGTGCAGTGGTGCAATAGTAGCTCACTGCAGCCTTTAACTCCCGGGGTCAAGCGATTCTCTTGCCTCAACCTCTCAAGTAGCTGGAACTACAGGCACACACTACCACACCCAGCTAATTTTTTTTCTTTTTGTAGAGATGGGGGTCTTGCTATATTGCCCAGGCTGGTCTCAAACTCCTGCCCTCAAGCAGTCCTCCTCCCTCAGCCTCCCAAAGTGCTGAGATTACAGGCATGAGCCACCACCGCTCAGCTCAGATAAGGCTTCCAAAGCTCAGTTGCACTGGCACCCAGATAATGGAGGGTCATTGGCCATGTATATGTCATCTTCCCTTATTTTTTCATTATATGAGGGAATGTGTGAGTTAAGATGACCGTTGTCTCAGAAAGCCATGGACACACTGAGACAGGAATTCCTGCTGCTGGAGGTTCCCCTGAGCTATCATCGTCCATAGACTAGGGAGTATATAAAGCTGGTTACCCCTGCCATCCTAACTCCCCAGAGAGATTGTAAGTGACGATGAGGAGCCTTACAGTCCATCCTGACAATGGAGAGGGGCAATGTCTGAGGAAAGAGACATTATATGAGGAGCAAGATGTGGTAAATTCCCTCAAGACAGAAATAGGACCTACAGGGTAAGAAACTGAAGAAAAATTTGGTGAGATTTGGAGGATACTTCTCACATGCATTTTTAACTGAGGATTAGTAAAATAAGCAAATATGTAAATAAATAGCAAAATCACAAACCTATCAAGTTCCCTATTGTAATAGCAACAATAGCCCAGTTACTACCTCTGACAGACCCTGTGCTGAGCATTAGTCTGTATCATCTTCTTCATGCTTGTAGTAATCTGGGTGGCCAGGCCCCCATATGTATGTCTCAGAGAAGTCAAGTCACTTGCTCAAGGACATACTGTTAGTAAGTTGCAGAGGCATGATTAAAACCCAAGCATGTGTGATTCTATAGCTTGTTTGATCTTAACCCCACAGCACCACAGTCAAGGGCTGGTAAATAGATAATCATTAAAGAGAATTTGAGAACAGAGATTATTAGAACAAATAGCATTATTCTTACCGTATAAACTGAAACACTTCATATTTTGTTTTATTGTCATCTAGTCCTTTTTCATATATATTTATAACTCTATTGTGTTTGTGATTTATTTTCCATTGCTTTGACTCGATTTATATGCATTACCTTATTACTTCATTTTTTGTAACCTGTGTTTTCATTTGTTTTTTAAAACAACTGTGTTCTTTTTGATGATAAAACTGTTCTGTTTATTGCAAAGGACTTGTCAATTCATAATGGCACAAAGGAAAGAATAACAAGTAAACTATACAGTAATGTCACTCATCAGAGATAATTACTTCAATTTTTCCTTTTAATTGCAAAGACACAATGAGCAGAGGAGTAAGCAGCAGTTATTCCAGTCAGGGTTGGGTGCATCTGTGGAAGGGTGTGCCAAATGGACCTGTTCCTCCCTCAACGAACATTTCTTCCCCTTCCTGTTGTGTGCTCCCTTCTGTCTCCCGGTTTCTGCATAAAACAGATGGGCTTAGAATTGTCACCGTAGTCTGAAGTAGAGTGGATTCTAGGCAGCTGGGGCAGGCATAGGGCATTGTCTCCCTAAAGGCTGTGTCAGAGGGTGGAGGCAAAGAAAAATGTCCCTTTTTGTCTCCATTTGGGCCCTATTTCAGGTCAGTTGATATGATTTTGCCAGTCATTTGCTTTTAGTCTTTCACCGAGGTCACGAAATTATGTTACCACTCCGATCTTTATATTCCTAAACTTCACTGGAAATGCATTGTTGTGGAGGCGTGTCCATAGGGCGGGATGTGGGCTTGGCCATGGGCGTAGCCTAAGTGCGCGGGCTCCGCCCCAAGGCCAGATTGTCACTAGTGCGCAGGCTCAGAACGGGGCCGGGGCCGCGGCTGTGAGAACGCGGGGGCGGGCCTAACTCCCTTGAGGAGGCGGGGTCGGAATCAGAAGGGTGGGGCCAAGGTTTCCCAAGGCAGGCGCAGGCGAGGGGCGGTGCGCGGGGGAGGAGCCCAGGACAGTTTGCAGTGTGAGGGGAAATGGAGCCTAAGGCCGAGAAGAGTAGAGGACACGTGTTCTGGAAGTTGATGTGGCCTCTAGCCGCACCCTCCCCTCACCTAACTCATCAGCTGCAGCATATTCCTTTATTGACTCTCGAATGTGGGACCACACTTGAATGAGGTTCTGCGAACGCATTTTCTCCTATTTCATCCATCTCTCAGCCAGATTAGTGCCTCCCTGGCCGCAGATGTGGTTACTTTGAAACATTAATAGGAAAACCCCAAATATTAGCAAGCATCCAAAGCAGCATATTCAAAGAGTAATGCACCATGAACAGTTAATAGAAGGTGGGTTAAATATTAAGAAATCTATTAATTTGCTATATTAAGACACTAAATGAAAATAATTATACAGCATCTTCATAGATGTTGAAAATAAAAAAATAAAGTTTGTATTATTTCACCAAAAGCATTTGCTTTCAGTGTTTTACCAACACCACAAAATTGAATTGCCAATCTGATCATTACTTTAACATCATAATCACATATATGCATATAATACACCATTTACTTAAGGCACTCAGTTTTAGTGAGTCTCACTTTGATTTCTTTCATGAATCATGTGTTTTTATGAGATACTGCTGTGTGTCAGCCCCCCTTGGATGCCCACAACAGCTCGGCCCAAAGAGGATGTGGTTCGAATTTAAAATACATAATTTAATCATGGGTTTAGAGTTAGGATTTTAAGTAGAACTCTAATTTTTTATATACACACATACTACATATATATGTATGTATGTATATATATATATAATACTGGAACATTTAAGAGAAGCTTAGTTTCACTGTTATCGGTTTGCTTTATTTTTATTTTTATTTACTTATTTATTTATTTTGAGATGGAGTCTTGCTCTGTTGCCTGGGCTGGAGTGTAGTGGTGCGATCTTGGCTCACTGCAGCCTCTGCCTCCCAGGTTCAAGCAATCCTCCTGCCTCAGCCTCCCAAGTAGCTGCGATTATAGGCCCATGCCACCATGCTGGCTAATTTTTTTAAATTTTTAGTAGAGATGAGGTTTTGCCATATTGGCCAGTCTGTCTCAAACTCCTTATCTCAGGTGATCCACCCGCCTCAGCCTCTCAAAGTGCTGGGATTACAGGTGTGAGGCACCGCGCCTGGCCTGCTTTTTTTTTTTTTTAAATAAATAGAATGATTTAGTAATCATGATGGATTTATCAAGACTGATATTTTTCATCTCCAAAATCTACTCTTCCTCTGTGTTCCCCATCTTGATAAATGCCAATTATTTCTTTTCCATTGCTCGAGCTAAAGGCCTTGCTGGCATCCTTGAATCCTCTGTTTCTTTCATGCCCCATATTAACTCAAGTCTACCTTCAACATACAACCAGAATCTGACCACTTCCTGGCACCTCCACTGTTATGACCTTTGTCCAAACTGCCTTTACAGCTCTCCTGGATTATTCTAATAGTCTCCTAACTAGCCTATCTAATTCTTCACTTGCTTGATAATGGCCAGTTCTTGTAAATATTTTTGTTGAACATATGTACGTGTTTCCACTGGGTAAAGAACTTGGAATTACATTGTTGCATCACAGGGGGATGCTTATGTTTAACTTTGCTAGATAATGCCAAACAGGTTTCCCATTTGGTTGGACCAATTTACATTCTCACCAGCAGTGCAAATTCATAGTAATAGCAAGGAAAGTAATTGTATGAGGAGAGAAAACACAACCCCGATCCTACCCCATTAGTGCATCGAGTGCATTTATTTTTTCTTACCTCTTTTTATGTGGAACATGCCTTCTTCATGCCATTTGAATGACACGGTAGCTTCTAGAAGATCTGTGTACATGTCACTGTTGGCAGTAGACTGTGAGGCTTCAGTGGGATATGACACCAACACCAGCCCACAAGACACAGCAGATGGGGTCTCATGGGCCAAGGTGAATGAAGCTGCCTCTTGTGGGATGTGAGGTCCAAGGTGTGATTGAGGAAGGGCAGAGCCTGGCAAACCACCGTGGGCACTCTATCCTGCCTCTGGGCCCTGTCTACTTGCTAATGCTTTTATACAATGGATTATGGTGAATGTGAACACATAAGAGAGTTTGACAAGGAGCTATAATTCAAAAAATGGCAACAGGCAGCCTGGAAGATGTGTGCTGGAGAGGGCACAGACCCACCTCTGCACCCTGCTGCCCTGAGGGTGGCTTGTGGGACGCTTGTTTGAATGTGGGGTTCAGGAGCTTTTCTCTGCCTCCTGGAAAACAGTCCCTGACCAGCTGCCAGCAATGCAGTGCCCTAGGGAGCCAGGGCCTAGAGCAATTGATCCTGTGTGTCAGATCCAGATGGTAACTCAGTATTTACCAGGTGAGCTTTGCAGGTAGGCAGTGGTGGGGCAGGGTGGTGGGAGGACTTGCCTGTCCCCACCTAGTGCTCAGTAGTTCTGAATGTGGTATGGTTCACAGGTCTCTATATATTTCAAGGTTCCAGGAGATTTAGACTTTCAGCCTTCTCCATATGGGTAAAGAGAATGAGAGTGAAATCTTCAAAATCTTTTTAATAGGCCCAGAACTCCCAAAATGTCTCTGCTACCACGTTCTATAAGGTCAAAGCAAAGCAGGATAGCCCAGATTCGTGGGAGTGGAGAAACAGACTCCACTCCTTGAAGGAAGGAGTGGCAAAGTCACAGTGCAAAGAGCTGAGCATCCAGGGATGGGAGGAACTGCTGTGGCCTGTGTTACAATCAGCCAACCACTTTATGTATATAAAATGTGAGCCAGTACTTAGAGCAGTACCTTATAAAAGGGCTGTAGCCAATATATAGGAACAAAGTCTGTATTTGAGATAGAAGCTTACCCAAGGAGTGTGAATCTCTTCTAATCCACTGGTGTGAACATCAAATCAAAATGTGGGTCTAAAGGAACCATCTCTGGGTTCGCAAGTGGTTGGAATGTCAGCTCACTCTTCCCTCTCTATACCCTAAGAAGAATTGAAAATAAAGGGTTATCTTCTGTCTCTCCAGGAGAGTAGAAGACAAAATAAACATCTATCTAGGCCACAATTTAAATGTTGTGGCAAGTTCAGATGTGAGACCGTGCTATGGATAGAGTTCTGAGAAGGCTTGCAGTGTTAGTTTCTGTTTTGGTTCCCATCTTAATAAAAAAGGACAAACTGCCAAAAATGTTAGAAACCACAGTAGTATTTCGTTATTTGACAATATATTTCATAGAAGGCGCTAAGGACACTTAGAAAATGCACCCCTGTAAGGTTGTTCTATGCTATTTTCCCATGGAAAATTCCTTAATATCGTAAACAATGATTCATCAAAATAAAATGTTTACTTAGAATCTTTGGGTGTAGACTCATAGTGGTCCTGTATATGTACTAGCCTAGGGTATTCTCAACTATGATCTGAGGAGAACTGATATGCCTCAGCTATTGGTAGGTGGTGTTTCTATAGTCAAACCTCTCTGTGAATGGCACATTAGATAAATACTTATTGGAGATCTGCACTGTACTTTAGAATATTCTAGGATTCCAGAAGCCCTGGAATGAGGAAATCTGGTTGCCATTGGTCTTAGTCTGTTTGTATTGCTATAAAGGACTACCTGAGACTGGGTAATTTATAAAGAAAATAAGTTTGTTTGACTCACAGTTCTGCAGGCTGTACAGGAAGCGTGGCACCAGCATCTGCCTTCTGGTGAGGGCTTCAAGGAGCTTCCATTCATGGCAGAAGGCAAAGAAGAGCTGGTGCGTGGATATCACATGACAGAAGAGGAGGAAGAGAGAAAGAAAAGGAGGTGACAGGCTCTTGTCAACAACCTGTTCTAGCGGGAACTAGGAGTGAGAGCTCACTCACCCTGTGAGAATGGCACCAAGCCATTTATGAGGGATCCCAGCCCCATGACCCAGATACCTCCCACCAAGCACCAACTCTAACATTGAGGATTAAATTTCAGCATGACACTTAGAGGGGCCAAACAAACATATCCAAACCATAGCACCATTGTTAAAGGAGTATCTATTAACATCTATATCACAGGTTCCTTACCTGGGGAGGGCTTGGGAAGCAACCGTGAAATATTTTTTTGTTTTATACGTGTGTCCAGGCCCTAACTCTGCTCCATGCCTCCTTCTGAATCAGAATGTCTAGAGTGAAGCATGGGCATATGTATATTTTCAAGGATCATGGATCATTCTGATGGGCGACTCTAACTACAAACCATTAAAGGCATGCATGTTTTGTGGAGCTGAGTTTGGAAACTACAGGGTCTAAGATAACATTCTTATTTTGCTGGCAAGGACATTGAGATCCCACGAGGGGGAAATGACTTGCCTATGTTTGGATAAAACAAATAATCTCTGAACTCTTTTCCCTGTTATATAAATGGACTCTAGATGGCAGTAGTATATTTCTTGGTTTTAGTCTGTGCCTGCACAAGCAGAAACGTTGAACAATTTATTGAATGAATTTGAGCATGACAGTGCAATGGTTTAATCAAACGAATGTCTATCACCCTCCAAGCATGTTCTTTCTATGGAGCCTATTGTGGCCAAGAAGCCAATAACTGTCCGCAGCAGCTTCTCCTAGGAAACCAACCAGAAACCAACCCTGCTAGCACCTAGATCTTGGACTTCTAGACTCCAGAACTGTGAGAAAATAAATGTCTGTTGCTTAAGCTACCCAATCTGTAGTATTTTGTTATGGCAGCCTAAGCTGCCAGACATGCAAGGATCTCTGACTATGGATAATTAACTTTGCAGTTCCTATAAATGAAATCTACCAAAATGATCATCTGGTCTAGCCAACAGAGGTGCCTGGCATTTGAGTCATCACACTAGCCTAACAGCTAGAGGAATAGCTCACGTACAATTCCCCAGGCATGAGTCATTGGTTACAGAGACCCGGAGCCTCTAGAATGAGGGATGATCAGGAGAACCTGAGTAAGAAATCTCTTATAACACTTGTGAATCTTCCCCCCCAAAAGCACTTGTACCCCACTGACCTTAGCAACTTACAGTGGAAAGGATAGCCCCAAAGCTTTCAGAAATGAATTGGGGCTGGGCACGGTGGCTCATGCCTGTAATCCCAGTACTTTGGGAGGCCAAGGCGGGTGGATTACCTGAGGTCAGGAGTTCGAGACCAGCCTGGGTGGCACAGCAAAACCGCGCCTCTATTAAAAATACAAAATTTAGCCCGGCGCGGTGGCCACACCTGTAATCTCAGCTACTTGGGAGGCCAAAGCAGGAGAATCGCTTGAACCCAGGAGGCAGAGGTTGCAGTGAGCCGCAATCGCTCCACTGCCCTCCAGCCTGGGCAACAGAGTGAAACTATGTCCCCCCCCCACCCTTCCCAAGAAAAAAGAAAGAGAGAGAGAGAGATAAAGAAAGAAAAGAGGGGGCCAGGTGCAGTGGCTCACACCTGTAATCCCAGCACCTTGGGAGGCCGAGGTGGATGGATCATGAGGTCAGGAGATCGAGACCATCCTGGCCAACATGGTGAAACGCCATCTCTAATAAAAATACAAAAAAATTAGCTGGGCATGGTGGCGCACGCCTGTAGTCCCAGCTACTCGGGAGCCTGAAGCAGGAGAATTGCTTGAACCCAGGAGGCAGAGATTACACTGAGGCAAGATCGTGCCACTGCACTACAGCATGGGTGACAATGCAAGACTCTGTCTCAAAAGAAGAAAGAAAGAGAGAAAGAAAGAGAAAAGGAAGGAAGGAAGGAAGAATTGGAAACTGCACTACAGCCTGGGTGACAATGCAAGACTCTGTCTCAAAAGAAAGAAAGAGAGAAAGAAAGAGAAAAAAAGGAAGGAAGGAAGGAATTGGAAACTGCACTACAGCCTGGGTGACAATGCAAGACTCCGTCTCGAAAAGAAGAAAGAAAGAGAGAAAGAAAGAGAAAAAAGGGAAGGAAGGAATTGGAAACTGACTTTAAGTTAATGTTAAAGCCAATAGACCAGAACACCAAAGGAAGGGAGGGAGGGAGGGAGGGAGGAATTGGAAACTGACTTTAAGTTAATGTTAAAGCCAATAGACCAGACACCCCTGCAGTAGTGCCTACCTCAGAGAGAAGAAAGCATTTATGGAGCTTAGGGGAAAGAAGTTTTTTCTCCAAGTCTGCCCGCCGGTAAGCTGAGTGAGACCCTGAACCCCTCCTCTGGGATTATTCCACCACTGCCTGGACAGGCTCAGCGTCAGTCAGCATCCACACATTGCTTCCAGATGGAGTGTTCCTCATCTGGCTAGTGACTGTCGGGTCTGCCCTGAAGTTCTGTTGCTTCCTCTAACTTCTGTGCTCCAACACATAGTGTCATGGAAAACACTATCGTTATCTTTTGCACCCTTTGAGGAATGCAGATGCGAAGGCATAGAATGGGAGGTTTTCCCCATCCGTTTCTTTCTAGTTCCACCTTATCATAGTCCCTACTCACCCTGCTGGTACAGGCAAGCCTCCTGACTTCAGAAATCTTCAGGCAGAAACAGATGCTAGTCTCCAATGTATGACCACATGGGCTACCTTGCCCCCTGGAGAAAGGGGTTATAAGGGTAAGCAGGGGGGAAATGGAAGCTATGAGAGCTCCCCCTCCTCATCAACAGAGGAAATGAATGCAATAGCATGTTCTTATGGGAATTTCAGGAATTTTTGCCACTATTCAAGACTTGGAAAATGCAGATATTATTCCTGCCACATGTAGTTAGTATGGATCCGCAGATAAAACAAGGCTGTCCAGCTGTTGTAGGCTACCGTGCTAATAGATCTGCCCCTTGGCCCTTATCTAGCAGATCCAGTGGTGCCCAAGATGTTTGGAGTAAATCATAATGCTATATGGGTTTAGCAAACAGAAATTCTACAAATAAAGGGGAAAAAAAGAATGCTATATGGAGCCTGTGGCAAACCCTAATAGGAGATTCACAGTGGAGGCTGCTAGGATGTAATATAGACTGTGAACCAGCAACCAATATATAGAGCTATTCCTCCCACTGCCAAGATTAGCAAGTCTGGGAGCAGACGAGTGGAAGTAAAGGTGTCTCTCATAATTACAGCTGACCCACTGCAACAGTTTTGCTTCCCATACCTACAACTCTAGTCTCTACTAGATTAGAGATTTAAATTTCCTAGGAAGAAACACTTTTATTAGGGGACAAAACAATGGTTTCACTGAATTTGAATCCACTCTTAGCTCCCAGAACCATGCCAAAAAAAGGTGATTTTGTTGTTTCTGCTATAGAATGAGGACAGAGTAATATGGATGATTCTCAGGGTGTCCTCTAAGGTATCTTCTTATACTACAATCATGAGGGGTGCATGACATAATATTGCAACCCTACAAAGGACTCCCAAGGGCTCAGTCTCCTTAGGAATGAAGGACTGAGCCTCCCCAGTGGCTAAAGCAAAGGGAATGTGGAATTGATAGAGAAATTATAAATAACATGGCTATGTACGGAAATGAAGACTCTACCCTCTACTTGTATTTCCCTGTGTATTATCTTTCCTTTTTTTTTTTTTTGAAACTTTTCTCACCTCTTCTTTCTTTAGTATTATAAATAGGATAGATTGGTGGTGGTTAATTCACTATTTGGATCATGGAATTATAGAATATCAAGTTGGGATAATGGCAGAACCAGAGAAAGAAAAGACATCACTGGGAGAACGTGAATTATAAACAAAGGCTTCATGACTTCATCTCTGACTGTGGTAGCTGGGAAATGTTTTTATGTGTTGCCTTTCTTTTGGTTGCATGTGGAATAATTAAATTATGCCAAGAGGGAGCATTTTTGGCATCATATGAATGGGAGAAGGGTGTTTATACATGCTGGGAGCACAAAGAATGAGAGGTAATTATTGTCTATGTTACTTTTTTTTTCTACCTAACATTTTCTCTTTTGGGGGAGCTGCTAAAAATCACAGGGATTCACTTCTCCAGAACAGAGGAGTACTTGGAGGATAACACAGAGGATGGACATTATTAGTACCCAGGAAAGCCCCAAATATTGGATATCCTTATTTGTCCTGGAGCTTCTGCTTGTTAAGTATTTTATTACCTTGCCAGAATCATTTAGATTTTTTGCTTAACAAAACTTGGCTTATGAACCTGACCTGTAAGTTCCCAAGCATTTTTCAGGAAAGGTTTGAAACAAAGCTATGAGATTTGTACTAAAACTACTCTAACTGGGGGCTTGTGGTAAGCCATGCCTTGGAAGACAGGAAGTTTATAACTCTCTGACCACTCCCACCCCTATATTGGGAGATGAGGATTCTAGAAACAATCTCTTTGAGTTTCTGGAGAAGGAGATCAATGCCAGTAGTCATTGAGGTGACCAGTATCTGTCTGAGTCTGAATGCAGTTACAAAACTGCACCCAAGGAAGAGGTCAAAGATGGCAACAGAAAGCCCAGGCTGTAGATTGGTCTGAGGGAAGTCTAGGACCTGAAACCTGCATCTCTGCCTGTAAAGGCAGGAGTCTGGAAATATCAGGAGAGGACCTAGAGGAAAGGAAACAGGAAATTATAAAAAATCAGGGTAGACAGGAATTCGCCTTTGATCTGGCATGTAAGAGAGTAGACCTCTCCCATTTGGTGCTTTCAGAGAATTGCACCTTTATGAAAGTCTGAGTTAAAAGACAGTTTCTATTGCTCAGAAGCATGTTAGCAGTGCTCAAGAGAATTGCAGTTAACTCTACACTTAATCTATGCCAAAAGTTGCCAGACGTATTCAGCTCATGAAGGCCCAGAAATCATGAAGACAGCAGGTCGATAAATCAGAGGATGCTATAGTTTTACTGGCTGTCTTGCCTTTTTGAGGGTAGGTAGGGCAGCAGTACTGGCGTATGAGAGAAATTATACCAGCAGTGAAGTGGAGGAAATGACTTGAAAAGTGAAATATGTAACCAAAAAGCCTGTACTATTTGCAAGTTAAAATTTAAAACTGTGAGTAACTTTAGAAATGTGTATATTTTAACATGTTCTATTAATGGGTAAAAGCTGTGTTTTCTGAGGAAAAAGTGACAATTATTTAGTTTCCACATCAAAACCAATTTGCTTTGAGTACCTTTTATAAAGAATGCTTTTGATGTTTCATTAAAAATAGTTTCTTTTGTTAGAATTCCCATCCTTGACTGGGCATGGCGTCTCATGCCTATAACCCCAGCACTTTGGGAGGCTAAGGTGGGCAGATCACTTGAGGCCAAAAGTTTGAGACCAGCCTGGGCAACAAGACGAAACCCCACCTCTTCAAAAATATAGAAAAATTAACTAGGCGTGGTGGCATGTGCCCGTAGCCCCAGCTACTCAGGAAGCTGAAGTGGGAGGACGGCTTGAGCCCGGGGGACAGAGGTTGCAGTGAGCCGAGACTGCACCACTGCACTCCAACCTGGGCAACAGAGTGAGACCCTGTCTCAAAAAAAAAGAATTCCCATCCTTTTTTTTTTTTTTTTAAGATGGGGTTTCACCATGTTGGCCAGGCTGGTCTCAAATTCCTGACCTCAGGTGATCCACCCGCCTCAGCCTCCCAAAGTGCTGGGATTACAGGCATGAGCCCGCGCCCAGCCTCCCCATCCTTTTTTTAAGTGACTATGAGTTCCATCAGTTCTCCATAGTGCAGTGGTGCAAGGGCTTGGAAGTGCTGAAGTGAGGCTGCAGGAATGGAGTGTCTAGCTATGGTTTCACAGATTTAGGATCCATGGCATCCACTTGTATCATGAATTTTACAAGAAAACTTTAGAAGATGCCTTCCAGGCAGCAAAGCACATTGCCATGTATGTACCTATGCAACAATTCTGCATATTCTTCACATGTGCCCCAGAACCTAAAACGCAATAAAATATATTTTTAAAAAAGATGCCTTCCAATTTCTTAAAAAACAAAAATAATATTTTTTTATTAATATACGGCCAGGCGCAGTGGCTCATGCCTATAATCCCAGCACTTTGGGAGGCCAAGGCGGGCAGATCACCTGAGGTTGAGAGTTTGAGACCAGCCTGACCAACATGAAGAAACCTCGTCTCTACTAAAAATGCAGAATTAGCCAGGAGTGGTGGCACATGCCTGTAATCTCAGCAGCTCGGGAGGCTGAGGCAGGAGAATCAATTGAACCCCGGAGGCAGAGGTTGCTGTGAGCCAAGATCGCGCCATTGCACTCCAGCATGGGCAACAAGAGGGAAACTCTGTCTCAAAAAAAAAAGTTAAGTCATACAATGAGTGTCTCATAATAGTAGGAAGAATAATATTATTTGCAATATTTTATCACTCTGCCACTATACTTCTCTGTGTTTGTCTCCTCTCTTGAAAATTAATAATAGTCCCTATCTCAGGGTGGTTGTGAGGATTAAATGATGTATATAAAGTGCTTAGAACATTGCATGGCATATTGTAAGTGTGCAGTGTTTCCAATTACTATTTCTCTATAACTGAGCTGGGTGTATGAATATATTATGTAATGTACATGTATCACTCTCTGGCTCAATCACTTGAGTCATTAAGTGACTTCACATCTATTAAATTCATTCCACATCAGTAAAATATAATTCCTTATCATTTTTAACAACCACATAGTATTCTATTACATAGATGTACTATTTTTACTTAACCAGCTCCTATTGTTGGATACAGGAGTTCGTTTCTACTAGTTTGCTATTATGTATTTCTTTTTTTTTTCTTTTTAAATTTTACATTAGTTTCTTAATTTGACCCCAGGTGAACTCATGCTTTGCTATTATGGTCAAAACTAAAATGTAAGATCATATAAACATCATAAGATGTATAAACGTCACTGGGCCCCTGTCTAATTTATTTTTCTTTTGAGACAGGGTATGTCTCTGTTGCCCAGGCTGGAGTGCAGTGGTGTGATCTTGGCTCACTACAACCTCCACCTCCCCGGCTCAAGCCATCCTCCCCCATCAGCCTCCTGAGTAGCTGGGACTACAGACATGTACCACCACGCCCAGCTAATTTTTGTATTTTTATTAGTGACGGGATTTTGCCATGTTGCTCAGGCTGGTCTTGAACTCTTGAGCTCAAACAATCCGCCTGCTTCGACTTCCCAAAGTGCTGGGATTTCAGCCATGAGCCACCATGCCCAGCCTTCAATTTTTAAGTTTTGAAAATTAATCACATATTTGTTGTTTAATTTTTATCTTAACTGTGACATTTCACAGATTTGCTCATGCAAACTTTCATGGTGTGAAGCAGCTCTGGGCTACATGAAGACTACTGGCCATTTTTAGTTTTATTTATTTATTTGTTTGTTTGTTTATTTGAGACAGAGTCTTGCTCTGTTGCCCAGGCTGGATGCAATGGCATGATCTCGGATCACTGCAACCTCCATCTCCTGGGTTCACGTGATTCTCCTGCCTCAGCCTCCCAAGTAGCTGGGATTACAGGTGCCCACCACCATGCCTGGCTAATATTTTATATTTTTAGCAGAGATGGGTGTTCACCATGTTGGCCAGGCTGGTCTTGAACTCTTGACCTTAGATGATCTGCCCACTTCAGCCTCCCAAAGTGCTGGGATTACAGGTGTGAGCCACCCTGCCTGGCCCATTTTTAGTTTTAAAGCATTTCCATATAGTCTGTGGTCTGCTTGGAAGCAAGACATTTACAAAGTCAAGGAAATCATAGTTTGTGTGATCATGCAGGAACATTGTAGGATGTAAAGACACTACTAAAGAAA
This sequence comes from Ateles fusciceps, assembly GCA_036589455.1. Taxonomy (NCBI): domain Eukaryota; kingdom Metazoa; phylum Chordata; class Mammalia; order Primates; family Atelidae; genus Ateles; species Ateles fusciceps. The sequence continues at coordinate 4,745 of JAZHEH010002432.1, read as the reverse complement.
GATAGGAAGTCACATGTTTTAACTCAGAATCCTCCTGGCACTCCTAGCACTGCCCCCCAAATTTCATTCTAAATGCAGTAAATTCATTTTAATGTCTTAATTTTTAGTCAAAGCAAAAGCAATACATGTGTATAGTTTTTAAATATCAGAAACAGTAGCAAACGTTTCATATAATGAAAAGTAAAAAAACTGTCCCTCCTTCTCAACTCTTGCTTCCGCAAATCAGAAGCAAAAACTTTTACACATGCTTGTTTAGTGATTATATCCCTCTTTTACAATAATATTCTTTATTACTATTTCTTGACTTGATGACATAAGGCGTTTTCTGCTGACTCTGTGCTGCCCCCTCAGCTCTCCTTCCCCCTGAATATAGTCATATCACTATTTCTAACTCCTCTGTTGGCTACCTGGTTCACTAAATAGCAAAGTGGAGTCCTCTGATCGGATTTTCTCATCAACGACTCCAGAGTCTTGATCCATGTGCCAATATTCAAACAGATTCCTTTTCTCACACTTTTGGCAACTGTTGAAAACCATGCCACATCTGAGGTTGCTTCATATGTGAAACATGAGTTTCTTGCACAGTTTTTAATGTTTTTCCTTCTAGTTTCTGTCATTATTTTTCCTTAGGGATGAAGAAATGTATGCCTTCCAGAACATGTTGTTAATGTCCTCCAGCTTCTTATTCAATCCATCTATTGCTTAGAATTCATTCCATTCAGTTGGAAGTCTATTCACTTCTATTCTAACTGGGAAGATTCGCCTGCTGTCTGAACCATTCTTGTACAGTTTATCTTTCCTTTGTGGTTACCTTTCCCCCATTTTCTTTCTTAATGCGTTCTGTGCCCATTGCCATTTCCTAAAGTTCGTGTTTTCTGTCTACGGATGCAAAACCTTCTCCATATATTTTAAGGATTTTCAAAGTTTTAAGCTGTTTTCTGTTCCTTCAAATATTTCCTTGAGAGTCAACTTTTCATTCCATCTTAGACATTTTTGATTATATTGCAGACTTTCCACAAAAGCTGATTTTTTTTTTTTTTTTTTTTTTTTTTTTTTTGCCACCCATTTATACTAAAAGATGAGTTGGTTTGCTCTAGGGTAGGTGAGCAGGTGGTGGAAGTTAGCCATCCTGCCGAGGAGCCCTCAAATGCCACAAAGTTAGTGGCTCTAAATATATACCGCAGATGGACGTCGAGAATCACCGAGGCCAGGATGTAAAGTAAAAGAAGTTTTTGCGCAGCCGCCAGGCCAGGTCGAAGAAGGTGAGCAACGTGCGCGTGAGCCCCTTGGAGAAGGCGCCCTGTGAGGCGCGGGTCGTCTGCGAGCGCGACAGCCACACCGCCAGGCCAGACAGGGCCGCCGCCGCCCAGAAACTGATGCGGCCTCCCACAAAGTGCCCAGAGCCCAAGGCATCCATCGGGCTCCGCGCACCCACAGACCGCGGGACAGAGTAATGGACGCGGGGAGATACGGGTGGGAGGCCTGCTGTGCGGCTGCACATCGGAGCTGCGCTTCAAGGCTGAAGCCCTCCTTTCCCCGGCAGGGCTCTGGCCCCAGCGGTCACTGGCCTCCTGCCAGGTTCCACCCAGTCTCACAGGGTCCGGGTAGCCTAGAGTGAGTCAGCCTGGCTATCCAGGCCCAGGGCCCCAGAACCCCAGAAGGGGCAGGGCACGTGCTGACGCGAGAGCACCTTGCTTCCTAACCCAGGCTGTCTTTTCTTAAGATTTATGTTTAATTTTTAAGTTTTTTCAGTTTTTACATTTTAACAAAAGCAACACAAAGCTTACTAAAAACGATATAAAATGTCCTTCATACACATGATCTTGAGCAACTTAGAAGCACAAACCCATTTCCTGTTGTCTCAGATCCTTTAGGAACTGTTTTCAATCCTCAACTCTGAGCTAGTACAAATATAAAAAACCCGCAACTTTTCTGGACTTTAAAATCTGTGCATTCTGCTTGAATAATTCAAGCAATACTTCTGTTTTGTGTTAGATCTAGCGTATTCTTCTGATTGGAAAAGTTGTTCAATCAAGTATTTAGAAATTTTCAGGAAGCAGAAACGTGTAAAACAATAGAAAGGAAATTCCCTTCATAGCTCACTTTCCCCTCCTATCCCTGCCACGAACTACGATTACATTTACTATATCTATCTTCTTGACTTTATGTATTGATATATCACTCTTACCTTGTCAAGAAGTACACCTACTCCATTCTCTTTGATGACTAAATAGTGGTCTATATATGTTGACTAATAGTGGTAAATAATTTATTTAACCAGATCCTTATTGATGGACATTCTGAATGTTTCTAGTTTTTCGTATGTCAAAAATTATTTAGTTAACATCACTGTACATATAAATTACAGGTAGCAGAAGAGTAGGAATAATATGACCCCATCTTTATTTATGAAAACAATTACATATACATATACATTTAGTGTTAGAAAGTCAAAACGTTTTACTAATACATGTGCTCGATCAAAAAAGTTTAGAAACCAGAGCTCTATGTTACCTTGAGCATTAACAATCTTAAATTTTTTTATTGCCAATATAATAGGCAGTGCATTGTATTTTTCTTCTAATTTGCATTCATTTAATTATAAGTGCAGTTGAGCAACTTTTCTAAACTTTGAAGTTTTCAATATTGTCTTCTGATGGCTTGTAAAACATTAAACATTATAAATATTTATTATGAGAAAAGTAAAATTCCTAGGCTCATGACCCCAGAGAGAAAGACTACTAACTAATTGATGTATGCTTTTATCAATTATTTGCATATATTTAGAAGCGCAGACATATATACACACATAGATATATTTACAAATCATAAATCAAAAACAAAATCATATAAGTATATGCAGTCCGGGCACAGTGGCTCGCACCTGTAATCCTAGCACTTTGGGAGACTGAGGTGGGAGGATCACCTGAGGTCAGGAGTTCAAGACCAGTCTGGCCAACCCGATGAAACCCCATCTCTACTAAAAATACAAAAATTAGCCATGTGGGGTGGCACTCGCCTGTGGTCCGAGCTACTCAGGAGGCTGATGCAGGAGAATCGCTTGAACCCAGGGGTGGAGGTTACAGTGACCTGAGATGGTGGCACTGCACTCCAGCCCGGGTGACAGAGCTAGACTCCATCTGAAAAACAAACAAACAAACAGCAAACAAAAACAAACAACATATGTCCCCACCATTGATTTTTAAACATAATGATATGTCTTGCATATGTTTCCATGTTGATACTTTATTGGCTGTGTATTATTCCTTATGGATAGCCAATAATTAACTGATCTCTTGTTGATGAATTTTTGGAAGCTTTCAAATTTTTCACAGTCATAAGCAATGCTGAGATTAATATCTTTGCATGCACATCATTGTACACCTTTTGACATTTTCCAGGGATACATTCCTAGAGGTGGAATTCTTAGGTCAGGAAAGGTCTTCATGTAAGGATTTTGATACATATTGCCAAACTGCCTTCCACTAGCTTGTACTAATATATACATGAACATACCCTCCTTGTTAGTGATTCCTAACAATTGCCATTCTCATTCTTTTAATTATTTGACATTCTGATAGGTGAAAAGGGTATGTCACTGTTGTTTTAACTTGCATGTTTTGATTACTAGCAGGGTTGCTCCATTTTAGTCAGTATCTCATTAACCAAAACAAGTCACAGAGAAGATTCAAGAGAGAAAAGAAATTAATCCAAATTTTAATAGTTCATGTTTATGTGTATATAGTGTTGCACATTTGTATGAAAGGAACCACTCTGTCAAAAGTTTTGCCATCTTACCTGTCACAGTAGTGCTCACCTGTAGTCCCAGATACTTGGGAGGCTGAGGTAGAGGATTGCTTGAGCCCAGGAGTTGAGACCAGCTTGGGTAACATAGCAAGACCCCCATCTCTAATGAAAATAAATAAATAAGTAAATTAATTTTTTTAAGTTTTGCAGTGTTAATTTTAATAGCTATTTCCAATTCCTGTGTAAAAAGTCGTACCAGGCTGGGTGTGGTAGCTCACACTTGTGATCCCAGCACTCAGGAGCCCAAGACATGAGGATCACTTGAGCCTTAGGAGTTTAAGAACAGCCTGGGTAACATAACGAGACCATATCACTACAAAAAAGTAAAACATTAGCTAGATGTGGTGGCACGGGTCTGTAGTCTCAGCCACTTAGGAGGCTGAGGTGAGAGGATTGCTTGAGCCTGAGAGCCTGAGACTGCAGTGAGGCATGATTGTACCACTGCACCCAGCCTGGGCAACAGAGCAAGACCTTGTCTCAAAAAAATTAAATTAAATAAAAAAGTTACAACAATTCCCACTGCCTCAGGCAACGCACTAAAGCTGCTCATTTCTCCACACTCTCACCCCATATTATATGTATAATTTTATTATAATGTAAAGAAAATCATCATTCTAATTATTATTATTATTATTTGAGACCGAGTCTCGTTATGTCACCCAGACTGCAGTGCAGTGATGTGATCTCGGATAGCTCGAAACCTCCTGCCTCCTGGGTTCAAGAGATTCTCCTGCCTCAGCCTCCCAAGTAGCTGGGTTTACAGGCCCATGCCACCACACTCAGCTAATCTTTGTATTTTTAGTAGTGACAGGGTGTGGCTCTGTTGGCCAGGCTGGTCTCAAACTCCTGACCTCAGGTGATCTGCCCACCTAGGCCTCCGAAAGTGCTGGGATTACAGGTGTGAGCCACCACGCCTGGCCCTGGCCATTTATTTTTGT
>JAZHEH010002430.1:0-11392 GCA_036589455.1 Ateles fusciceps | reverse complement strand
CACCACTGCACTCTCAGCCTGGGCAACAGAGCAAGACTCTGTCTTAAAAAATAAACTAAACTAAAATAAAATAAAGTAAAAAACTATGGCACCAGATGGCCTAAGTCAGAATCTAGGATTCACCCTACGCATAGCCAGTTTGGTTAGGAAGAAGTTTTGAAGTTTCTACATGCCTCAGTTTCCTCATCTGTAAATGGTAATAATATTAGTCCTTTACCCACAGGATGGTTGTAAGTATTAAAGGAGATAACATAAGCAAGTACTCAGCCTAATGCACACAGTAAGCTCTCACCAAATATTATTATTATTACCGACAATGAACTAAGTTTAAGAGTAGGCCTTCTCCATACTGGGTACAAGGTTTTTTTTTTAGACTGATGAAAATATTCTAAAGTTGATGTGGTGGTGGTTGTACAACTCTGTTAATATCCTAAAAAACATTCAACGGTACATTACAAATGGGTGAATTTTATAATATGTGAATTTTATCTCAATAAACTTATTTTTTAACCCCAAAAAAGAACAGATCTCGTATCTACAGACCAGTTGGAATGGACAGTAGAACAAAAAGGGCCTCTCCCCAAAAGCAAGTTCTTAAACATCATTTGGTCAAAGCTCAGAGAATTCATGAAGTCCACTTTTGTTTTCAGTGATAGGGTAGATCTCTGCAGTGTGTGGACCACTCGGGAGGAGGGTATGAGGGTCATCATACTAAGGATGGAGCTTACACTGAAAATGCTACTCAGGCCAAGCTCAGTGGCTCATGCCGGGGACCCCAACACTTTGTGAGGCCAAGATGGGCAGGATCACTTGAGGCAAGAGCTCAAGACCAGCCTGGATAACAGAGACTCCATCTCCACCACAAAGAAGAAAAGAAAAAAAAAAAAAGAAAATGCTATTGAAGAGGATCAGAAATGGAAGGGGGAGCAGAATAGACCACCTGTCATCTCAGACTAAGTGCACATGCTCACGTTGACTTACAGAGCATTTTGGCATGACCAAAAAGGAATTAAACAGGCAATGTTTGGCTGGACGTGGTGGCTCGCACCTGTAATCCCAGCGCTTTGGGAGGCCAAGGTGGGTGGATCACTTGAGGTCAGGAGTTCGAGACCTGCCTGGCCAACATGGTAAACCCCCATCTCTACTAAAAATACAAGAAAAAAAGTTTGCCGGGCATGGTGGTACACTCCTGTAATCCCAACTACTCAGGAGGCTGAAGCAGGAGAATTCTTTGAATCCAGGAGGCAGAGGTTGCAGTGAGCCGAGGTTGTACCATGCAACAATCTAGCCTGGGTGAGAACAAGTCTCCGCCTCTAAAAAAAAAAAAAAACAACAGGCAATGTTGGAGGGACGTCTCCTCCAAAGGGAAGCTCAACATGGAAAACAAGAAAAAGTAAATGGAAAACAACAGGCCCTCCAGAAGAGGACAAGCCCTCAGGTATCCCCCAGAGAGCTCTCGACTTTGTCCTTCAATTTTTTCTCTCATCCATGAGAGATCTAATCGCATTTTGGTAGTCTCAGGCAAAAATTCCATGGCAAAAGAAGATTGTTCCCCTGTTTCACACTTCGCCTCAGTGTTACTAGTGACAAAGCCAAAATCCAGAAGTAACTTGACCGGGGAGTGAATTTGGAATTGTTTCCCTAAAGAGGGACCTTTGCCAGATACCTGATCACTCTACATCTACCCTGGGCTAAATAACCGAAAGTAAGGAAAAATTGATATGAAGGAGGAGCGACTTAAGAAAAAATTAAAAAGCTGGGTGATTATACTTGGTCTCCTAGATAATAAGTAATCCAGTATGCAATAAGCATTTTACTGTATTTCCAAGTTTTAAAAACTGCTTACCCTGGAAATTGTTAAGTAACTTCCTTCATATCTCACCACCCACTTCCAATTCTACAGCATTTCAAAAGTAGAGGGTTATGACACTACCATTTTCCCGGACTGTCACACAGAGACATTTCCGACAAATTTTCTTGATTAAATAAAATGAGGGGTAGATTACTGCTTTAGTCAAATTCTGATATTCTACTACCTTTTGATCAGACTGATGCCTAGGAAGACCTTCTTACTAGTCAAAAAGCTCTATGGTAACCAAAAACATCAGGATAACCTAGAATACCACTCAGCCATAAAAAAAAAAGCAAAATATTGTCTTTTCCAGCAACTTGGATGGAGATAGAGGCCATTATTCTAAGTGAAGTAGCTCAGGAATGGAAAATCATATATTGTATGTTCTACAAGTGGGAGCTAAGCTACAAGGATGCAAAGGCATAAGAATGATATAACAGGCTTTGGGGACTCTGGGGAAAGTTAGGAGGAGGGTGAGGGATAGAGAGACCACATATTGGGTGCAGTGTACACTACTTGGGTCACGGGTGCATCCTAATCTTAAAATCACCACCGCAGAACTTATCCATGTAACCAAAAACCACCTTAACCCCAAAAACTATTGAAATAAAATTCTAAAGAAAAAATCAGTATAAATATATTTAAATAAGCCCCTCAAGAATATATTGCAAGAAAGTACACTCATTTAGGACTAGAAGAACTGGGTTGTAGTCCAGTTTTGTGTAGCCTTGAACAGGTCCCTCTGGTCCTCAGTCTCCCCTCCTCAAAATAGTAAGGGTTTAACTAGATCAGTAGTTTCACCTCAGAGCAGACTACTCCTGGGGGGGCATCTGGTAAGATGCAGAGGTGATTTTGCTTGGCACAATGGCTGGGGAGCACTGCGGTATTAGGTATACTCAACATCTAGCAATGCCCTAGGGCGAGACAAACAATGAAGAACTTATGCTGTCTAATGCCAAAGGCACATGACCCATCCTCCCCTAGAAATAACTGCACACAATAATTAAGATCTTGGCAACTTCTCAACTTCTTTTGCCATAGGCCAGCATAACAAAGAAGACTGTCGAACTGTGACTGTCCTATTAAGTCTGAAGAGTGATTAAACAGTCATGTTTCGTCTGGTAAACAAAGAGAATGAAAAAAAAGAAAAAAATTCCTCTACATTTCATTCTCTGAAGCTAGTATGATTAACAAAACCTCTTCTGCAAATCCAGCATGGCAAGAATAAGATCTGAATGTGGCGATAAGCCTTACAACTTAACACATATCTTTACACACATACACATATACCCCCACACACACACACATACACACACAGGAGGGACTCATTAACTACAACCAGATGTTTCTCAATAACCATTTGCCTAAAAAAAAATCATAAACAGTGAATTCTGTTAGACCTTGCGTGTTCACATCTGAAATCTTAGCAAGTCTGAGTTAGGGGCAAGTAAAAATAAAGATTGGAAAAGTGTGCATAGAGCAGCGAGTTGTTTTGGTTTGCTGGTTGCACGTGTGTTTGGAGCCAATAAAAGAACATGGGTGGTCCGTTTATCAGCTTCATCCCAAGGGTCAAGAGGGTGGAGTCGGAGAGGCTTTGCTGATCCGAATATAATTTATTATTTTTAATGCCTGATCTGAAATGCTTCCCACCAATCTGCATTACGTACTCTGCCTTATAGATGGAAACAATAAACTCTTTCTGCTACTTGTCAACCCAAAGGTAAATCGGTTGGAGTAAAAATCTAATTCCAAGGACTTAACCACAAACTGTTGTGAACCAGCAATTAACTTACTGATACAATACCACAAGCCAGAGAGGGAAAAAAAAAACATCAAAGCTTTCAGCACGCTAAGAGAAGAAGGGTTAACACTGAAATAGATTCCTTTGAGAACATGGCTTTGGGAAAAATAGTCTTTCTGATTCTTCTGGACACAATTTTATGATAACTCCCATCCAAACCCACTACTAAGTAAAGTTAAATTTAACCCCTTCAACAAAATTAGACAAGCAACTACAATGAATAAACTTTTTCTTTTAAGGATTTGCTTTCAAAAAAAAAAAAAAAGGCAGTTATTTTCTATGGCAGAAAAGAGACCTCTCGTGGCCAGGCCTACCTTGGCAGCAGTCTCCAAGAATATAGCCTAGAGTTCCAAAAATTTAAAAATCCTGAATCTGCACTAATAGTTTTTGCCAGTGGCCTCACTGGGCCAGTATCGGACTCTAGGATCTAATATTTCAAAATAAGGCCAAACCCAATACTGAACAATCATCTTTACTATTCAGCAGTGTCTGATTTCTAAGAATCATTTGCTACCAGCAAGTTTTCATATATACTGGGGAAACTAATATCCACATTTGGCTCTGATGAATCCGTTATTTGCCCTGTGCCCACCCAGCCCAGTTCACTTCTCTTAGGCAATCTATCTTGCGAATTTGTTATTAACCTTCCACAGACCTACACAGCCCTTGCTGTGTGGGTTGGTTTATTTTGTAAAGTGAAGAAGGAAAGGAAAGGGGAGAAGACACCACCTTGTTGTCATCTAATATTTGGAAAGGGTGGGGATATAAGAAAACCCTAGATAAACTGTAGTGACTTGAATGTCACAGTGAAATGATTTTTAACTGTCAAAATTCTTCCTTCTCCCACCTCTGTTCCCAAATATCAGAGAACAATAAACAAAGGGGAAATGAGGCCAGACCACCGAAAGCTACTCTTGATTTATTCATTTCAAATAGGCATCTCAAATTTATATCCAAACAAAACTCAACTCTTCTTTTCTCTTCTCTTCCCATTTTTTTTTCTCTCTGTCTTTCTTTTGTCTCTCTCCAACTCTCTCTCTGCCCCATACCCTGCTCCCTGCTCCCTCCATGGGCAAGTAATGATTGTTCCACTTTCTAAGTATACCTAAATCTCTACACATTTCTCACCATAGTCCAAGTCACTATTCTCTTACTCAGATTACTGTAATAGCCTCCTAAACTCATTGCCCTGCTTCCAGTCTTACTCCTATAATCCATTCAATGCACAGAGCCAGAAGCATCTTGAAAATACAAATTATATGATACTCTTTCACCATCCTGTTGTTGTTCTTTATTGCATTTATTCCTCGTCATTACAGTAAGAAAATACTGTATTTGTTTGTTTACTAGTGTATTTTTCTGTCTTTATGAAAATTCAAGCTCCATAAAAGGGACTTTGTCTCTTCACCAACATATCTGCACACCTAGAACAGTGCCTGGCATACAGATATTCAATAAATATTTGTGGAATGAATGATTATTTGACAAACTTTTTTTTTTTTTTTTTGAGATAGAGTCTTACTCTGTCACCCAGACTGGGAGTACAGTGGCATGATCTTGGCTCATTACAACCTCCACATCTGGGTCAAGCCATTATCCTGCCTCAGTCTCCCCAGTAGCTGGGACTACAGGCACGCACCACCTCGCCCAGCTAATTTTTGTACTTTTAGTAGAGACGGGGTTTCATCATGTTGGCCAGGCTGGTCTCAGACGCCTAACCTCGTGATCCACCCGGTTAAGCCTCCCAAAGTGCTGGAATTACAGGCGTGAGCCACCATGCCTGGCTTCCACAAATTTTTTTAGTGCATACTTATCTGACAAATCTGTGCTAGGAGCTATGGTTTGATGAAGAAAAATAAAGATATGTTCCTGCCCTGAAGGAATTCGTAGGAGGGGCAGAGACATTAAATAATTATAATACAATATACTGAAAACAAAAATAAAGTGTAACTACAAAGGCACTGCAAGTAAGAAGAGGGGTCACCTGATTATGTTTGGGTGTAATGCAGAGAACTTTACAGAAGAGTAGAAATTTGAGCTGCAGCTTGAAGAATGAGTAAATTTTCCAGATAGAGAAAATGTGTGATGGGCGTGGCAGGCAAAGGGAGCAGCACAGGCAAAGAATGGAATCTTAAGCACAAATTGGGGCCACAAGAACTGTGGACTATAGTCAGGAAACAAGCAGTTTGGTGGAGTGGAAGATATATATGGGAATAAATAATGAAAAGGAAGCTTGAAGAGGTGGGCTGTGGTTAGAGTACAAAGGGTCTAGAATAGTTAGCTCAAACTAAGAAGTTTGAGCTGGGTGCAGTGGCTCAAGCCTGTAATCTCAGCACTTCGGGAGGCTGAGGTGGGTGGATCATTGAGGCTAGAAGTTCAAGACCAGCCTGGCCAACATGGTAAAACCCCGTCTCTACTCAAAATACAAAAATGTGCCAGATGCTGTCGGCGCACATGTGTAATCCCAGTTACTCGGGAGGCTGAGGCAGGAGAATGTCCCTAACCCGGGAGGCAGAGGTCACGGTGAGCCAAGATTGCACCACTGTACCCGAGAATGGGCGATAGAGCGAGATCTCAACTCAAAAAAAAAAAAAAAAAAAAAAGAAATTTGGTATTAATTATTTTAGACAGTGGGGAGTAAGCTGCATTTTCAAAGTAATGAGGGAAAGGGATTAAACCATTTAGGAGTTGCATATTGACTGTCTGATCAGATGTGTTTTTCAGGAAGATAATCCAGGTAACAGAGGCAATTATATAGTATAAAAATTGTGTTTAATGCTAAAATATTCACAGATGAGTTTATATGATATCTAGAATTTGCTTCAAAGTAATCCAGGCCCAAAGCGGAAGGTACTGGGTGAGGGGTACAGATAAAACAGATTGGCATATGTTAATCATTGTTGAAGCTGGGTATGAGACACAGGGGCTCTCCTTTATACTATTTCCTCTATTTCTCTATATATTTGAATTTTCCATATTAAAAATGGAAACAAATTGAATTAAGTTTATAATGGAAATAATCTAAAATGTTTAGTAATAAGACCTATTTAGTGGTAATAAGCTCTTACTGAGAAATTATGGTAGATATAGACAATGGAATACTAGTGAACATTTTTTATTTTTTATTTTTTTTTTTTGAGACAGGAGACTCACTGTCACCCAGCTTGGAGTACAGTGGCACAATCATGGCTTACTGCAGCCTTGATCTCCCAGGCTCAAGCAATCTTCCTGCCTCAGCCTCCAAAGTAGCTGGGACTATAAGCACACACCGCCTCCCCTGGCTAATTTTTTTTTTTTTTTTTGTAGAGACAGGGTCTCACTTCATTGACCACGCTGGTCTCAAACTCCTGGGCGTAAAGTATCCTCCCACTTCAGCCTCCCAAAGTACTTGGATTACAGGCAATGGCCAGCACACCTGGCTGGAACAGGTTTTAATAATAGTTAAAAATGGGACAGGCATGGTGGCTCACTCCTGTAATCCCAGCACTTTGTGAAGCCAAGGCAGGTGGATTATTTGAGGTCAGGAGTTGAAGTCCAGCCTGACCAACATGGTGAAACCCCGTCTCTACTAAAATACAAAAATTGGCCAGACATGGTAGAGGGTACCTGTAATTTTAGCTACTTGGGAGGCTAAAGCAGGAGAATTGCTTGAACCCAAGAGGCGGAGGTTGCAGTGAGCCAAGATTGCACCACTGTACTCCAGCCTGGGCAACAAAGCAAGACTCTCTCTCTCTCTAAAAATAAATAAATAAATAAATAAAAATAAATGTATAATGACATGGGAAGATGTTAATATGTGTGATTCCATTAAAAAAAAAAGGAAACCATCAAAATCAGCATGTACAGGATGTTCCAATTTTATAGCAGGCTATAGAGTATTGCAGTTAAGAATGCTGAATCTGGAGCCTGAGAGATCTAGGTTTCTGCCACTTACTATGTGCCTTTGGGCAAGGGAGATAATAATAGCATTTACCCATTGTGAGGTTTTATTAAGGATTAACTTGAGATAATGTATGTGTATTAGTCCGTTCTCACACTGCTATAAGGACATACCTGAGACTGGGTAATTTATAAAGGAAAGAGGTTTAATTGACTCACAGTTTCGCAGGGCTGGGGAGGCCTCAGGAAACTTACAATCATGACAGAAGGGGAAGCAAACACATCTTTCTTCACATGGCAGCAGCAAGGAGAAGTGTAGAGCAAAAGGGGGAAAAGCCCCTGATAAAACCATCAGATCTCATGAGAACTCATTCACTATCACAAGAAGAGCAGCAAGGCAGTAACTGCTCCCATGATTCAGTTACCTCCCACCAGGTCCCTCCAACAACACATGGAGATTACGGGAACTACGATTCAAGATGATATTTGGGTGGAGACATAGCTAAACCATATCAGTATGTAAAGCACTCAAAATATTATTATTAATATTATTATCAGCTACATATGGCAAGAACTACTTAAAAAAGAAAACACTGGGGCCAGGTGCAGTGGCTTATCCTGTAATTCTAACACTATGGGAGGCCAAGGTAGGCAGATCGCTGAAGCTCAGGAGTTTGAGGCCAGCCTGAGAAACATGGCAAAACCCCACCTCTACAAAAAAATACAAAAACTAACGGGGTGTAGTGGTGTGTGTCTGTAGTCCCACCTACTCAGAAGGCTGAGGTGGGAGGATCACCTGAGCCCAAGAGGTCAAGGTTGCAGTGAGCAGAAATTGTGCCACTGCACTCCAGCCCGGGTGACAGAGTGAGACTGTCTCAAAAAGAAAAGTTAGATAAATTATGGTGTATTCACTGATTTACGAAATGAATAATTATTAAGGGGCTGCTGCAGACAAGACATTGGAAATATAATGGTGATCAAGACATAAATGGTCCCTGCCCTTATACAACTTGCAGTCTAAAAGAGACAGCAAATACATAAACAGCAATAACATTAAAGATCCATTACAGTATTCACAAAACATGTTTAAGCCTATGTAGAAATGCCTATGATCTAAATACGTAGTATTAATTGCCTAATGCTGCTGAAACAATTTACCGCAAATTTAGTAGCTTAAAATGACACAAAATGTCAGAAGTCCAAAGGTGTTGGTAGGGCTGCATTCTTTCTGAAAGCTCTACAGGAGAATTCAGTCCTGGAGTTTTCTAGCTACCAGAGGCTACACATATTCCTTGTATCCTAGACAGCTACTTTTACCACCACATCATCGTCTATCTGACCCTTCTTCCTCTCTATTATAAGGGCCCACCCCAGATAATCCAGGATAATCTCTTCATCTCATGATCCTTAATCACATCTGCAAATTTCCTTTTAGCATTTAGGGTAACATGTTCTCATGATCCTTAACGTTTTCTTTCCTCTAGCTTACTATATTGTAATAATACAGCATATAAGACACATAACATACAAAATATGTGTTAAATCTACAATTTATATTACCAAAAAGCCTGGTCAACGGTAAGCTATTAATAGTTAAATTTGGGGAAATCAGACGTTATAAGCAGATTTTTTGCTGCATGGTATAGGACAAGAATGGATTTAGTGCAGGGATTGACAAGGCAGCCCTCAGCCACCATTGCACCACCGTGATACAGACAGGAAACAGGGAAATACTGGGTATAAAACGGCGACTTTACAAAGGCCCACCCTCAAGCCTGTGAAGACCCACAAGCCATAAAATGGGACAGTCATTCCTGTTTTCACAGCCAAACAGGTGGCCCTCTTGGCTTACCACAACCCCCACCCTATTTTCATATGTCCTCCAAGCTCAAGGCTCACAGACAAGCAATATGCAGGAAGTACAGAGCAGATGAGCAGCGGGACAAAACTAGCAGATAAAAGAGAGACAGGAGGAATGTCTCAATGCCAAGAGGAGTTCGTGCTGGTGTGCAGCAGCCAAACTCCAAGGGAAGTAATCATTCTTCCACTCTATCCCCCTTCGAGCTCCCATCGGGCCTGCTGAGTGCCACCTCCACCACTCAGCAAACCCCATCTGCCAGCTGCCTCGTGGCTCACACCTGTAATCCCAGCACTTTGCGAGGTCACGGCTGTGGGACTACCTGAAGTCAGGAGTTCTAGACCAGCCTGACCAACATGGAGAAACCCCGTCTCCACTAAAAATACAAAATTAGCCAGGCAATGGTAGCAATTGCCTATAATCCCAGCTACTCAGGAGGCTGAAGCAGGAGAATTGCTTGAACTTGGGAGGGAGAGGTTGTACTGAGCCTCTGACCTTACTGCACTCTAGCCTGGGCAACAAGAGCAAAACTTTGTCTCAAAAAAAAAAAAAAAAAAAAAATACGCATTCTACCTTCAAGTTTGTTTGTTACCCGACTCTTCCAGGATGCTGCAAAAGAGTTACAGAAAGTTTTTTCACTGGCCCTTTGCCCTTAGCAGAAAGGGAGAGAGGTCCACTGAACGTGATAAGCACTCAAGTTGTCTGGGGACGGCAGGGTTATGAAAAGGGCACACCCTAGACACTTGCCGAGTTGGGCCCCTATGCTTATTTTTCTTACATGTCCCTCCCATAAGGGGTTTAAGCAGTGGAAAAAACCATATTCATACCAGCTACACGGGTCCCACATCCTACAAGGGGGAAGTCAAAGAGTTATCCCATTTTAACTGCACTTCAGTCTGGGGAACACTGTCTTTAAAAGAGAAAGAGAGTGACTGGTTGATGTCTTGCTGTTGTTGTTGTTTTAGACAAAATATCACTCTGTGCCGCTCAGGCTGGAGTGCAGAGGTTCAATCACAGCTCACTTCACCCTCGCACTCCCAGGCTTATAAAATTCTCCTCCTGCCTCCAGTCTCCTTTAGCTTGGACCACAGGCACATGCCACCAAGCCCAGCTAACATTTTTAATTTTGATTCAAAAGCATCAAACTCACTTGAAAGAGATTCTGTCAATTTCTACTTCAGCAATGCATGATGGGCTTATTCACTAGGCTTTTTCCATACACAAATTTGAGTCTCATGTATCACACATATCACCCTTTTTCCTTTGTTTTTTTTTCATTAGAAATGAAATGTTCCATTTTCTTAATTCCCATTTTTCAAGTCAACCTCTTAATTTTCTATCACTACAATAAAGGCTTCTGTACCTTAAAATTAGTTGGGGCATACTCCCACTTTTCTCAGAAGTTTCGTGGCGATTTTTCACAGTAAACCTTTTTATTTATTCCAAGTGGACTTGGGCGTAAGCATGAGGGATGGACACAACTCTCTTTCTGCCCTCACTAATGGGGGTTTAGAGGTGATCCAACAGCCTTTGTAAACAATACATCATTTCCCCACTGCTGGTAAACGTTCCTTTATTAGATATGGAATTTCTGGAGTTCAACTCCATCTCCATTCTTCCCAGTCTGTTCCTGTTGTTTTCATAATTATCTACCAGTACCACACTGCTTTAACTACTGTAGCTTAAGAACATGCTATATTTTAATATCTGATAGGTATCACTTCCCCTACTCATTCCATTTACTAATTTCTCTGAGTTTCTCATGCTTGCCTGCTTTTACATACAACTTCATAAAATCCATTTGTTTAGTTAACAAAAAACTGTATATTTATTTGCACTGAGTTTAATATATTCTAATAAATTTACTTAAATTGATGTTTTATGTAATCTTTCTATTCAAGAATACCTGAGACGGAGGGATCCAAGATGGCCAATTAGGAGCAGCCCAGGATTGCAGCTCCCAGTGAAACCATGGAGGCCGCTGCAGGTGATCCCCAGGCAA
>JAZHEH010002426.1:0-27415 GCA_036589455.1 Ateles fusciceps | reverse complement strand
ATTTAGTAGATGTATGAAAATGGCTTGTGTATTAGTGCCTTCTCACAGTGCTACTAAGAAATACCTATAATTGGGTAATTTACAAGGAAAAGAGGTTTCATTAAGTCATAGTTCTGCATAACTAGAGAGGCCTCAGGAAATTTACAATCATGGCAGAAGGCCTCTCTTCACAGGACAGTGGAAGAGAAATAAGTGCTAGCAGGTCAAATGCCAGATACTTATAAAACCATCAGATCTCATGAGAATTCACTTACTTATTAAAGCAAAAGCATACTCCACAGAGTGGTAGTGAGCTCTAGCAAACAGCTCAAGAGCCCTGGATATAGTATCCCTTGGGGTTTTTGGACTAAAAGAATTTGGTAACATTTTTAGGTACCGTTTTGAGGCCTCTAACTTGTTACACCCTATGCAAATGAAGACTTGGCCCATGACCAATCAGAGGATGATGTTTTCTTTTCAGTTTAATTCCAAAAAGTTAGCTATAGATTGGCCTTAGGCTCCCTGTCTGACATCATCCCTGTAAATTTTAATGAGAGGAAGAAAGACTCATCTTTTTTTAAATTTATTAAGTTCTGGGATACATATGCATAACGTGCAGGTTTGTTACATAGGTATACGTGTGGCATGATGGTTTGCTGCACCTATCAACCCATCATCTATTTGTCCTAATGGCATTTCTTCTGTAACTGCTTCATGTTTCATGCTGATTGGGATGCCATCCCTAGTTGGGGACCATGAAACTCTTGTGGACTATGGAACTGTTGCCCTGCTCTGTGTAGTAAAGACAGGGGGACTTCTCGATGGTTGGGCCTGACATAATTCTCTGGAACTGGCTGGTAGCTCTGCTGCATGATCATTTGGAGCTTAATAGTCTCAGGGTGAGAAGAAACAAATCTAGTTAAAAGATTTTAAAAACATGGTCCAAACATCAATAGAAGTATGATTACTAACAATGGGCTGGCTAAGGTAAGACGCCATGAAACCCAACTTAGTGCCCTTGACCAGAAGCCCCATGACTCAGATAATTGTTGCATTTTAGAGGCCTAGTCAGCTAATTTTTGGGCCGCATCCCTTACTAATCCTGATTGGTTGACATAAAAATAGCATTCTTCCTCTAGGAAAATACATAAGCCATGTTTTTTTTGTTGTTTTTTGTTTGTTTGTTTTTTGCAACTGGGAGATCCAGTCTCCTTCTATTTGTAAAGCTACTGCTGCAAAGAAATCTACTTTTTGTAAGGTGATATTAATACTTTGAGTATTGTCTTCCAAGCTGTCTGAAAGATCCTTGCACAAGCATTAATAGGATAGGGAGGTTGCAAGCCTGGTAACTCCCATTCCTACACCTGCTATTATTTCTAGCTCTACCAAATGGGAGTATTCCCTGTATGGTTCATTTGTGCCTGGTGGTTGCAGTTAAAGGTATAAATAATTAGCGACTGGTTATTGGGAGCTATATTGATTTCAGGGGGCTAAATGAGAATACAGGTTCCTGTCCAGTTGGCTGGTAAACATAAGAAAGAACTGGTCCCATACAGGAAAAAGTCTCATTGTTCTCTATGGTGAACATATGGGTTAGCTTGTTGTTTTTGCTTTTCCTAGTTGTTAAGGTTCCTGCTAAAGTAGCCCTAGTTAAAGGCTGATAACACTTTGGGAAGTATCCTGAGTTGCCTCAGTGGTCTTGTTTTTTCAGTAAAGGCAGTTAAGCTTAGTGTCCACCAGCAACCACCCAGAATTCATTTTTGTGCTGGGGAACCAAAAGGCAACTGGATGTCTCAAGATTCGTACTGTCTTCCTAAGGAAAAATGTGAATACAGCTAGGGGGTCAACACTGACACTATTTAGACTGTACATCCTTTAAAGTGCCCTCTACTAGGGGTCATTTCTGTAAAAACTGTACAGATTTTCATAATGAAGCAGTCTGTTTAATTGCATAGCTTACATGATCATGTGAGGGGTTAATCTCCAGGGTGTAGCTGTATTGAGAACCTTTCAAGGTTCCTAGGAACTAATCAAAATTTTGGCTTTTTTAAAATACAAAGTGGCATGTGAAATTTTAATTCTACATACATTGATATTGGGCCCCAAATGGTTTTGTGGGGATGCACCCCCAGAAAAGTTGCTTTGATAGTAATGAAGGTATACTTTTTGTTTTGTAACCTTTGTCACTTCCTTAATTTTGCAGTCATATAAGTCATCAAGGTTCCTTAATTTTAAGGGAGTTCCTCCTTTGTAGTTAGGGTGATAGGTCATTTTTTCAGGGGCCCAAGATCAGACTGGAATTGGATGGCAGTATAAATAGTCCTTTGCCAAACCTAAACTGGTGGTATTTAACAGTTCTATGTGTTAAATTTTAAAAGTTCTTAAATTCCAATAATTTATTTATTTCCAGTATATGCAGACCTTGGCAAATTATTATGGGGCAAAAATACTTTCCTGTTATTTTGCTCTTTGAACAGGAACTTTAGGGGGTGGATACTTATACTGTCAGGAATGATTGTTATAAAAATGAATTAAAACATTTTGCTTAATTATCACAAAGGAAGTGATTCCATCCATTCGGAAGAAAGCAATTAAACTATAAAAATATAAAAATAGCTACTATTATCCAGCTTAAAGTAACTATGCAACAAAGACCCCAAACAGAGTGGTAGGCATTTACTTATCTTTTGACTGTCTTTAAACAGGTACTTCAGGTCTTCCACACATTCTCTGGCAACTGGACTTTACCCATGTGCCAGCTTGGAGAGGATACATGCTTTTGCTAGTATTAATGGACACCTTTACAGGCTGGGTCAAAGCTTAACCTACCACAACAGAGAATGCTAATGAAGTTATAAAGGTTCTCTTAGAGGAGATAATCACCCAGTTTGGGTAACCCCAAAACCTCCAGAATGATAATGGCCCTTCTTAATTCTCACAAATTACTCAAGGGATTACTAAGGCTCTTGGAATCAAATAGTATTTAAATTCAGCACAGGGACCTCAATCATCTGGGAAAGCAGAAAGGACTATTCAGACTAAAATGGCATTAGGTTAGCTAAGCTATATCAGGAAACATCAGAGACTTGGGTCAGCTTACTGCTCATAGCCCTCCTAAGGGTCTATAATTTTCCAAGAGCAAAATGTAATATGAGTCCCTATAAAATGTTATATGAGATCATCTTTAACTAATGATCTCATTACTGATCCAGAAATTGCCAGTCTAACAGAATATCTAGTTAGCTTGGGACAGTTTCAGTAGAGTTTGCAAGAGTTTGGGACTCAATGACTCTCAACACCAGGAAATAACCAGCAACCCAAGATCAGGCCAGGAGATAAAGCACTTGTTAAAACATAGAAAGAGTGGTCACCTGTTCAACAACTACAACCCGAATGGAAGAGACATTTTTCAGTGGTGCTGGCCATGTCTTCCACAGCCAATGTACTAGGATTAGATAGTTGGATCCATTTTTCCTGGGTTAAGTCTGTAATATCTGAAGTCCCAGACCTGAAACACAGAGCTTCCACCTTCTCCTATGCCTGTGGCAACTGGAATCTACCCTTCTCCTGGCTAGATTCCCCTTCTCTGAACTGATTCTATTAGATGGGGTATTTTGCTTCCTGGATTGTTGAGTACACACACTGAGCAGGCTTGGCAGACCTGCTTAACTGCCGAAGCCAAGGTAGGCCCAATGAAGGTCATGTTTACCATAGCGAGAGTGGCCTCCTCCCCCACATGAAAGGAGTTATGCAGGGTTTTTGTAACTTTTCATCGAGCTGTTAGAGGGAGATATACTTTTGATTCCATATATCATCAGAATCCTCATTTTTGTCCTCCTTCTTTATTAACTGTTTTTCTCTGTGATGTGTATTCAGGTTCTACTAGGGAATCATAGAAGGGAAGCAGTCCTAAGATTTGTTCAGATTGCACACTGAAAGCTGCTGCTTTGGCTTTCTTATTAGCCTTTTTGTTCCCTTGTGCATAGGGATTAAGTCCTTTGATGCCCTCTATAATGGATCATGGCTACAGCCTCTGGCAAGTGTATTGCTTCCAATAACTGTAGAATTTTATACCCGTGCTTTATGGAGGAACATTTGCTAGTTAGTGGTCCCCTTACTTTCCAAAGGATTGGTGGGAGGAAAGGGCAGCAGTCCCAAACTCCTGGTTCAGTCTGGTTGAGATTGTGGCCTTGCTTAGACCTCCTAAGAAAAACCTGCCTATGTTAGCCAAGCCCAGCCTTTCAGACCCCCAACCTCCTGGGTTCAGATATCCATGAGGCAAACTTCTTCCTGGCTCTTTCCTCTAAGATATTTCCTATACATGAGGCTACTACCCTTCTTGCTATACTTTTTGAGGCTCTTGGGGTGGTAGTCCAGGGACCCTTGACCATGGTGCCCACAGGCTTATGCCTCTAAGGACATCCTACAGTATAAATACACAAGGCCAGTTCTCTTAGTCCACTGTGCTAGGTTATGTCCTAAAGGAGCCGGAGTCTATTAGTGGGTTCTGGAGGCTATAGGACATTTTGGTTTTTGTCAGCCAAAATTTCCCGATCCAATTGAATGGTGCAAGAATCCAATAATGTAAAATTTGTCTTGCCTAGGACTGGCTCTTCATATGGCAGAACTTCTCCATCTGGAATACCATAATCAGAGTTAGTCCGGGGCTAAGTAGTTAATTACAGGCCCCACAACCCTAGGGGCATATTCCTATGATGGAAAATGGGGTGGGGGGAGAAGGCACGGTCCAGAGGGCAATGTTCTGAGCAGCCATGTGGCCAGCCATTACCTTCTTTAAGATTGATGTGCTTAGAGGCTCTTCTCAAGGAGTTTGCTCTCCTAGGGCAGTTTTATGGTCAGGCCTATGTTAATTGAACTCTTGCTAGGGAATATTGGCACCCATTGCCCAAGCCTCACTGGCCTAGTTCAAGGACATGCTGGTAGAAGGCCACTAAGCCTGGCAGTCCTTACGTCCTTAAGATGGCCAAAAAGGACATTAGAAAGTGAGGGTGTGCCAATGACACCAAGAGTTATTAAACCCAGTACATAGGGGTACCCAAAAGATGATCATTTGTCTAGGGCACAAGGAAAACTGCAAGGTGCTGTATAACTGGGGGAGACCCCAGGGCTAGCAGTTGCAAGGAATAACCAGGGATGTGGGCATTCCTGTGTTCAATTTCAAATGGGTGCACTCTTCCCAAGGCAAAATCACCCTTAAAGTATATACTGGATAACTGGGAACAGTATGACCCACAATCTTTGAAGAAGCAGCAGCTCATTGTTTTCTGCCAAACAGCATGCCTGCAATACCATCTGCCGAGTGGAGAAACCTGATTTATGCTCCTGAGGGAAGTATAAATCATAACACCCTTCTACAGTTAGATCTTTTCTGTAAGAGGGAAGATAAATGGATTGAGATCCCCTATATACAAGTTTTCTTTTCTCCGAGGGATAATCCTCAGCTATGTAAGGCTTGTAAGCTAATTCCTACTGGCCCCTCCTCAGGACTACCCTCATTTCCAGGATACCCTGTGGCTCCTCCCTCCACCAATACTGACCAGGTCTCCTCAGCTACTATAACCCAAGAGGAGTCAGGGAAGCCCAAAATGGCCAAGGCACCTCAGGCTACTAGGATGCCCCAACTCTGCCCCCTACAGGCAGGAGGAGGACAAGTTGACCCAACCAAAGTACTACCTTTTCACTTTCTGACTTAAAGCAAATCAACCATGCTCCCTTTTCACTTTGACTTAAAGCAAATCAAGGCAGACTTAGGAAAATTTTCAGATAACCTGGACAAGTACACAGATCTTCTGCAGGGCCTGGGTCTGTCCTTTGAATTGGATTAGAAAGACATGGTGTTACTGCTTACTCAGACCCTAACCAGTAATGAGAGAGAGGCTGCTCTAGTAGCAGCTCAAGAGTTTGGGAACACCTGGTATTTTAGTCAAGTACATGACCAAATGATGTCAGAGGAGAAGGATAGATTCCCTACAGGTAGACAGGCAGTCCCTAGAATGGACCCTCACTGGGATCCTGACTCTTGAATGTGGGGACCAGAGTCGTAGGCACCTATTGACCTGCATATTTGAGGGATTAAGATGAACAAGGAAAAAGCCCAGAACTATGCAATGTCACCCACCATAACTCAGGGAAAGGAAGAAACCCCCAACAGCCTTCCTTGAGTGGTTAAGGGAGGCCTTAAGAAAGTATACGCCCCTGTCACCAGACTCCATGGAGGGCCAGCTAATACTAAAAACAAACTTATTATGCAATCAGTAGTGGACATTAGGAAGAGCTCCAGAAGTTAGCTCTGGGGCCAGAACAGAGTCTAGAATCATCACGAAATCTAGCAACCTTGGTGTTCTATAATAGAGATCAGAAGGAACAGGCGGCAAGAGACCAGAGGGACAACAAAAAGACTGCAGCTCTAGTCATGGCCTTCAGGCAGGTAAACCAAAGAATTTTGGAAAAGGGAAAGGCTTGGGTTAGCCACCAGTCTGGTAGAGCTTGCTACCACAGCAGCCTACCTGGACATTTAAGAAAGATTGTCCCAAGAGGAATGGACCACATCCTCATCCTTGCTCAATGTGCCAAAGGGATCACTAGAAGGCACACTGTCCCAGGAGACAAAGGTTCCCAGGGCCTTAGGTAGCTAACCAGATGACCCAATAGCATGACTGAGGGTGCCCAGGGCAAGCACCAGCAGAAGCCATCACACTCACTGAGCCTTGGGTAAAGCTAACCATGGAGGGGCAGGAGGTCAATCTTTTCCTGGACACTGGTGCAGCCTTCTCAGTTTTGCTTTCCTTTCCTAGACAGTTGTCCTCAAAATCTAACTATCTGAGAAGTCCTAGGACAAACTGTCTCCCGATATTTCTCCCAGCCCCTAGGCCATAACTGGGGAGATGTGTTTTTCTCCCATGCCTTCCTCATCATTGCAAGAAAGTCCCTCTCCCCTTACTAGGGCAGGACTTGTTAGCTAGAGCAGGAACCATTATCTATATGAATGTCAGAGGGGAAGTCCCTCTCTGCTGCCCATTATTTGAAAAAAGTATTAATCCCAAGATTTGGGCAATGGAGGGACAATTTGGGTGGGCAAAGAATGCCTGCCCAATTTGAATAAGACTAAAGGATCCCCACATCTTTTCCTTAAAGACAGTACCCCCTAAGACCGGAAACCAAAAAGGGGCTACAGGATATTGTAAAGAACTTAAAAGCTCAGGGTCTAGTGAGATTCTGTAACAGCCCTTGTAATACTCCAATTTTAGTAGTACAAAAGCCTAATGGACAATGGAGGCTAGTGCAAGATCTCAGGCTTATTAATGAAGCTGTGATCCTTTTATACCCAGCTGTACCCAACCCATACACCTTGCTCTCTCACATACCAGGAGAGGCACAGTGGTTTACAGTCCTGGACCTTAAGAATGTTTTTTTCTGTGTTCCATTACATTCTGACTCCCAGTTTCTGTTTTCCTTTGAAAACCCTTTAGACCAGAATTCTCAGCTCACGTGAACAATGTTACCCTAGGGCTTTTGAGATAGTGCCCACTGCTGTGACCAGGCTCTAGCTCAGGACCTTAGTCATTTTTCACATTCAGGTACCCTGGTTCTTCAATATATGGATAACTTATTTTAAACTGCTAACTCAGAAGCCCAGCATCAGCAGGCCACCCAGGACTTCCTAAAATTTCTAGCCACCTGTGGATATAAGGTTTCCAAATAAAAGCCCACCTTTGTAGGCAAGAGGTAAAATACCTGTCCCCCATCCAAAAACCTTAAAACAGTAGTGGGGATTCTTAGGAATAACTGGTTTCTGCCGATTGTGGATTCTACAGATATTCTGAAATAACCAAACCCCTATACACTGATTAAGGAAACTCAAAAAGCTAATACCCATCTAATATAATGGGACCATATAGCTGAGACAGCCTTTCGGACCCTGAAGCAGGCAGTACTGCAGGCTCCATCTCTAAGCCTTCCTACAAGGAACAACTTTTCCCTAAATGTTATGGAAAAGTCAGGAGTGGCACTGGGGGGTTCTCAGCTAGACTTGGGGGCATACCTAAGTAAGGGAATTGATGCAGTAGCAAAAGGTTGGCCACACTGCTTGCGGATTGTAGCTGCAGTAGCTATACTCATCTCAGAAGCTGTTAAAATAGTGCAGGGGAAAGATCTAACTGTATGGACTTCGCATGATGTAGCTGAAATTCTGGCCTCTAAAGGCTTATGGCTGTCTGACAACCGCTTACACAAATATCAGGTCCTAATTCTCAAAGAGACTGTACTTCAGCTGTGCCCATGTGCAGCTACTTTTCTTCCTGAGGAAGGGGCAGGCAGAGAACATAACTGTCAGCAGGTTATAGCCCAGAACTCTATGGCTCGAGAGGATCTCTTAGAAACTCCTCTAGCCAATCCTGACCTTAACCTATACACTGATGGAAGTTCATTTATGGAAAATAGAGTTCAGAAGGCAGGATATACAGTAGTCAGTGATCAAACAGTGCTTCAAAGTAATTCCCTTCCTCCTGGAACTAGTGCCCAACTGGCAGAACTATTAGCTCTCACTCGAGCTCTAAAATTAGGAAAAGGAAAGAGAATAAACATATACACAGATTCCAAATATGCTCACCTGGTTCTCCACGCTCATGCAGCCGTATAGAGGGAAAGAGAGTTTCTAATCTTGGCAGGAACTCCCATTAAATATCATAAGGAAATTTTAGACTTATTACAAGCTGTCCAAGAACCCAAAGAGGTGGCAGTCTTCCACGGCCGTGGTCACTGGAAAGGAGATGAGAAGGAAGCATAAGTCTCAGGGATATCAAGATCTGTTAGCATGCGTAGATACCTACACAAACTGGTTTGAGGCTTTCCCCTGTAGAACAGAAAAAGTCCAAGAGGTAATAAGAGTCCTGATGAAATAATCTCTAGATTCAGACTACCTCACTGTCTTCAAAGCAATAATGGCCCTGCCTTCAAAGCTGCAGTGACCCAAGGAATTTCCAAAGCATTAGAAATACAACATCATTTCCACTGTGCTTGGAGGCCTCAATACTCAGGAAAAGTGGAGAAGATGAACAAAATTCTTTAAAGACACTTAAAGAAACTGGCACAGGAAATCCATCTCCTGTGGCCTTCTCTATTACCAATAGCCCTCTTAAGGTCTTGAAACTCTCCTCAGAAAATAGGACTCAGACCCTATGAGATGCTTTATAAGTGGTCCTTTCTTACTATCTTACTAATGATCTCATATTAGACAAGGAAACAGGAGATCTAATAAAAGATATAACCTCCTTGGCTAAGTACCAACAGGCTCTTAGGACCTTACCTGATGGTCACCCTAAAAAGGGAAAGAAATCTTCTGCCCTGGAGACCTAGTGTTTGTTAAGTCTCTCCCCCTCAGACACTCCCTCTCTAGGTCCATCTTGGGAAGCACTATTTTCAGTTATTCTGTCTACCGCAATGGCAGTTAAGGTGGTGGGAATAGACTCGTAGATTCATCACACTCTGCTGAAGCCTTGGACACCTCTTGAAAAAATCATAGGTTCTCCACTCCATATCCTGAAGTTCCAGGAGACAACCCTTCATACACCTTGGAGCCTTTAAGGGATCTTCATTTGCTATTCTGACGAGATCCCCAGGAAAGTAATTACTCATGAGTCTAACTAACATCCTGGCATTAATAGGACTATCACTCCTAACTTTACTACTTGTGACTGGACTCTGTGTGGTTGCCCCTACAGATTGGCCTACATCTTGTAAACTCTCCTTATCCGTGGCTTACTGCCTAATTATACTTCTAATAACTCTCCTCTTCTCCCTCTAATATTATCACTCCCTTACCATGACCTCTCTTGCGGTTCTCATTATCTACTTTTTAGCCCCACTCCTCCCGTCAACTCGTGCACATGCTATATAAAACTGTAAAACTCATAGTACTAGCTGTAATCTTCCTGGAAGAAGCACCCATGATTTCTCACTCCAAAACTGGTTCTGCAGGAACCATCAACCATCTCCTCCTTTCGTATCAAACACATCTATGCACAAAAATTGCTATACCTCTGCTTCCCTGTGCACATACAACTCGCATACCTACTGGGCGGGACAATAACTGTGCCTAATTTTCCAGCTGCTAAGGGAACAACCACCTGCTGGACACATTTTACCCAAGTCAGAATGTCAGATGGGGGTGGAGTTCAAGATCAGGCAGAGGGAAGGCATCGTCAGGAAGTAGTCTCTGTATAAGCAGACTGCAAAGTACCCCCAGTCCCTAAAAGGGCCTGGATCTTTCTAAGTTACAAGAGACCCTTCGTACACACAGTCGTATACTCAGTTTACCACCACCCTCACAGGAATATATGAGATCTCCTCCAATAAAGCAACTGACTGTTAGATGTGCTTTCCACTACTCTTCAAACCATATATCCTGGTTCCAGTTCCATACTCCTGGAACATAACTAACTCTCCCTCAAATCACATGGGGCTTACAAGTCCTTTGGTCACCAATCTACAAATTCTGTCTACCTCAAATTTCACTTGTGTGAATTCTACTAACAACTCCAATGCTTCTCTGTGCCAAAACTGGGTTGCCTCACCCCCCAGGCCTCAACTGCCTAGCATCAGTCTTATTCTTTGTTTATGGCACCTCAGCCTGCTGCTGCCTGAACGAACCCCTGGGGGATATATGCCTCCTCTCCTACCTAGTGTCCCCCCCATGATGATTTACACCGACTCTCAGGTGCAGAATCTTCTCTTGCCAAGACCACTCCATACTCAAACCCCAATTATTCCTTTCATAGTAGGGGCTGGAATAATAGGAAGACTTGGTTCTGGCATTGGAGGAATTACTAGGTCTACTCAGTTTTACTATACACTATCTTAGGAGTTAAATAATGACGTGGAAAAGATTGTTGATTCTCTTGTAATGCTGCAGAAGCAGCTTAACTTTTTAGCTGCTGTGGCTCATCAAAACAGAAGGGCCCTGGATCTGCTAACAGCAGAGAGAGGAGGAAACTGTCTCTTTTTAGGAGAAGAATGCTGCTACTTTGTAAACCAATCAGGTATTGTCTTAAAGAACTCAGGGACCAAATCAAATGCAGGGCTAAAGACCTCCAAGAAACAGGATTGTGGAGCTTGTTTAACAACTGGCTGTCCTGGCTCTACCCTCTTCTAGACCCATTTATAACCATTCTATTATTACTGGCCTTCAGGTCTCTCATCTTTAACGTTCTTATCAAATTTGTTTCCTCTAGAATTGAGGCCATGAGGCTACAAATGGTCCTGCAAATGGAACCCCAGATGTGCTTGGCTCATAAGTTCTATCATGGACCTTTGGATCAACCTACACCACTGGAAAACTCCCCCTCTGGAGGAAACCTCAACTGCATGGCCCCTTCTATGCCCCAATTTAGCAGTAAGTAGTTAGAGAGCGATCAACGCCCATGTCCCAACAGCAGTTGGACTTTCCTGTTCAGAGGGGTGACTTAGGGACTGTGTTAAAGAAATTTGTCTTCCTGGGTCTGCTAGGGGAGGGGTTTCAAATGCAGGAATTTCCCAGCTCCCGGTCTCAGGTGGCTGGGGCTCTTTGAGCACCTCCTCCATGCCTCCACCCAGAGACCAGTGTGTATTCAAATGCAGGAATTTCCCAGCTCCCCTGCCTCAGGAGGCTGGGGCTCTTTGAGCATCTTCTCCACGTAGACCAGATAAAATTATTTGTCTTATCTTCCAATGTATGTGAAAGCCAGGTGGGGGCTCTTTGTCCAAAATCCTGCTGAAAGCTCTGGGAGGAGGAGGCTCTGTAAGTCATGGTTGTGGAACAAGTAGTCAATCTGGTATCAGAGTCAAAGATCAATCACTCCAGAGGAAGTTTGAAAGAACTCCTCTCATTGGACGAGAACATGAATGGGGAGGAAATAACTCAAGGGATAAAATTTCAGCTGCTCCTACCTGAACATATTTCTCACTCTGGGTTCCCCTCCCACATCAGCATGGAAGCTGTCTTCTCTCTCTTTTCTCTCTGTCTAGTAAATCACTCTTCTGCAAAACACTGTGGGTTCATGATTTTATTCAGATGGTAAACTCACCACACCTCTGGGGCCCCTTTCCCCATTCTTCAGGGTTAAAGAGTCCAAGAACCTATGAGCTAAGTACTCCCCCGGTAACAATTGGGCCTGTGGACAATGAAGTTGGATTCAGGGTATTACAGGTTTTAAGGGTAACCTCTAAATTGTCTAGGAACATAGCCTGTTATCTGGTTAAACTTTCTCCCATTGTTCAGATATGTCCTTTTTTTTCCAGGACTGACCTTACCTCATGTGGGATTAATACATAAAGTGGTGGACCCAGGAAGATTTCAGTGGCTTCCTCCACTGAAGTAGCAATGGCTGCTATTGCCTGTGGACAGCTTGGCCACATTGAGGACACTCTGTTTAATTTTTTGAAAAGTAGGTGACTGGTCTGTGTTCTGATCCCAATTTGTGGGTTACTACTCCTACAGCTATGCCCTTTGTTTCTGCTATATAAAAGGAAAAAGTGTTTTTTTTTAAATATGTATATTTTATTGCACTTTAATTTTTGGGGTACATGTGAAGAACATGCAGGACTATTGCATAGGTACACACATGGCAATGTGGTTCACTACATCCACCCCAATCACCTATATCTGGCATTTCTCCCCATGTTATCCCTTCCCAACTCCCTACCCAGATTGACCCTCCCCTAGTCCCCTGCAAAAGACCCCAGTGTGTGATGCTTCCCTCCGTGTTGAACATGTGTTCTCATGGTTCAACACCCACCTATGAGTGAGAACATGTGGTGTTTGATTTTCAGTTGTTGTGTCAGCTTACTGAGAATGATGGTTTCCAGGTTCATCCATGTCCCTACAAAGGACACAAACTCATCGTTTTTTATGGCTGCATATATTCCATGGTGTATATGTGCCACATTTTCCTTGTTCAGTCTATCACTGATTGGCATTTGGGTTGGTTCCAGGTCTTTGCTATTGTAAACAGTGCTGCAATGGACATATGTGTGCATGTGTCTTTATAGTAGAAAGATTTATAATCCTTTGCATATATACCCAGTAATGGGATTGCTGGGTCAAATGGAATTTCTATTTCTAGGTCCTTGAGGAATTGCTACACTGTCTTCCACAATGGTTGAACTAATTTACCCTCCCACCAACAGTGTAAAAGTGTTCCTTTTTCTCCACATCCCCTCCAGCATCTGTTGTCTCCAGATTTTTTAATGATCACCATTCTAACTGGCGTGAGATGGTATCTCAGTGTAGTTTTGATTTGCATTTCTCTAATGACCAGTGATGATGAGCATTTTTTCATATGTTTGTTGGCTTCATGTATGTCTTCTTTTGTAAAGTGTCTGTTCATATCCTTTGCCCACTTTTGAATGGGCTTGTTTGTTTTTTTCTTGTAAATCTGTTTTAGTTCTTTGTAGATTCTGGATATTAGCCCTTTGTCAGATGGGTAGATTGCAAAAACTTTTTCCCATTCTATTGGTTGCCAGTTCACATTAATGATTGTTTCTTTTGCTGTACAGAAGCTCTGGAGTTTAATTAGATCCCATATATCTATTTTGGCTTTTGTTGCCAATGCTTTTGGTGTTTTAGTCATGAAGTCCTTGCCTATGCCTGTGTCCTGAATGGCTTTGCCTAGGTTTTCTTCTAGGGTTTTTATGGTGTTAGGTCTTATGTTTTAGTATTTAATCCTTCTGGAATTAATTTTAATGTAAGGTGTCAGGAAGGGGTCCAGTGTTTGCTTTCTGCACATGGCTAGCCAGTTTTCCCAACACCATTTATTAAATAGGGAATCCTTTCCCAACTGCTTGTTTTTGTCATGTTTGTCAAAGATCAGATGGTTATAGATGTGTAACATTGCCTCTGAGGCCTCTGTTCTGTTCCTTTGGTCTATATCTCTGTTTTGGTACCAGTGCCATGCTGTTTTGATTACTGTAGGCTTGCAGTATAGTTTGGAGTCAGGTACGGTGATGCCTCCAGCTTTCTTCTTTTTGCTTAGGATTGTCTTGTCAATACGGGCTCTCTTTTGGTTCCATATGAAGTTTAAGGTGGTTTTTTCCAGTTCTGTGCAGAGGGTCATAGGTAGCTTGATGGGGGATAGCATTGAATCTATAAATTACTTTGGGCAGTATGGCCATTTTCACACTATTGATTTTTCCTAACCATGAGCATGGAATGTTTTTCCATCTGTTTGTGTCCTCTCTTATTTCCTTGAGCAGTGGTTTGTAGTTCTCCTTGAAGAAGTCCTTCACATCCTTTGTTAGTTTTATTTCTAGGTACTTTATTCTCCATAGCAATTGTGAATGGCAGTTTGTTCTTGATTTGGCTCTCTTTAAGTCTGTTATTGGTGTATAGGAATGCTTGTGATTTTTGCACATTGATGTATCCTGAGACTTTGCTGAAGTTCCTTATCAATTTAAGGAGATTTTGGGCTGAGACATGGGGTCCTCTTAATATACAATCATGTCATCTGTAAATAAAGGCAACTTGACTTCCTCCTTTGCTAATTAAATACACTTTATTTCTTTGTCTTGCCTGATTGCTCTGGCTAGAACTTCCAATACTATATTGAATAGGAGTGGTGAGAGAGGGCATCCTTTTCTAGTGCCAGACTTCAAAGGGAATGTTTTCAGTTTTTGCCCATTCAGTATGATATTGGCTGAGGGTTTGTCATAAGTAGCTATTATTATTTTGAGGTGTGTTCCATCAATACCTATTTTATTGAGAGTTTTTAGAATAAGTGCTATTGAATTTTGTCAAAGGCCTTCTCTGCATCTATTGAGATAATTATGTGGTTTTTGCCTTTGGTTCTGTTTATGGGGTGCATTATGTTTATAGACATGTGTATGTTTAACCAGTCTTGCATCCCCCAGATGAAGCCTATTTGATCATGATGGATAAGCTTTTTGATGTGCTGTTGCAATCAGTTTGCCAGTATTTTTAAATCTATGTTCATCCTGGATATTAGCCTGAAGTTTCCTTTTTTTGCTGAGTCTCTGCCAGGTTTTGGTGTCAGGATGATGTTGATCTCATAAAATGATTTGGGAAGGATTCCCTCTTTTGTCTTGTTTGGAATAGTTTCAGAAGGAGTAACACCAGCTCCTCTTTGTATGTCTGGTAGAATTCGGCTGTAAATCTATGTGGATCTGGACTCTTTTTTGTTGGTAGGCTTTTAATTGCTGCCTCAATTTCAGCCCTTGTTATTGGTTTATTCAGGGTTTTGACTTCTTCCTGGTTTAGGCTTGGGAGGGTGCAGGTGTCCAGGAATTTATCCATTTCTTCCAGGTTTACTGGTTTATGTGCATAAAGTTTTTCATAGTAATCTCTAATTGTAATTTGTATTTCTGTGGAGTCAGTGGTGACATCCTTTCTACTGTTTTTTATTGCATCTATTTGATTCTTCTCCCTTTTCTTTTTTTATTAATCTGCCTAGTGGTCTATTTTGTTGTTCTTTTCAAAAAATCAGCTCCTGGATTTATTGATTTTTTTGAAGGATTTTTTGTGTCTCTGTCTCCTTCAGTTCTGCTCTAATCTTAGTTATTTCTTGTCTTCTGCTAGCTTTTGAGTTTTTTTTTATCTTGCTCCTCTAGCTCTTTCAATTTTGACAATAGGGTTTCGATTTTAGATCTTTCCTTGCTTCTCATGTGGGCATTTATTGCTATACATTTCCCTCTAGACACTGCTTTTAATGTGTCCCAGAGATTCTGGTACGTTGTGTCTTCATTCTCGTTTGTTTCAAAGATCTTTATTTCTGCTACATCTCATTGTTTATCCAGTCAACATTCAACAGCCAGTTGTTCATTCTCCATAAAGTTGTGTAGTTCTGAGTTAGGTTCTTAATCCTGAGTCTAATTTGATTGCCCCTGTGGTCTGAGAGACTGGTTATGATGTTCATTCTTTTGCATTTGCTGAGCAGTGATTTACTTCCAATTATGTGGTCAATATTAGAGTAGGTGTGATGTGGTATGAGTAGAATATATATCCTGTGGATTTGGGGTGGAGAGTTCTGTAGATGTGTGTTAGTTTTGCTTGGTCCAGATCTGAGTTCAAGTCCTGAATATCCTTGTTAATTTTCTATCTCATGTATCTAATATTGACAGTGGAGAGTTAAAGTCTCCCCACTATTACTGTATGGGAGTCTAAGTCTCTCTCTTTGTAGGTCATTAACAACTTGCTTTATGGATCTGGGTGCTCCTGTATTGGGTACATATATATTTAGGATCATTAGCTTCTCTTGTTGTATTGATCCTCTTACCATTATGTAATGCCCTTCTTTGTCTCCTTTGATCTTTATTGGTTTAAAGTCTATTTTATCAGACACGAGATTGCCACTCCTGCTTTTGTTTGTGCTCCGTTTGCTCGGTAAATCTTCCCTCCATTCCTTTATTTTGAGCCTATGTGTATCCTTGTATGTGAGATGCGTTTCCTGGCTACAGCACACTGATGGGTCTTGACTTTTTATCCAATTTGCCAGTCTGTATCTTTTGATTGGGGCATTTAGCCCATTTACATTTAAGGTTAATATTGTTATGTGTGAATTTGATCCTGCCATTTTGATGGTAGCTGGCTGTTTTGCCCATTAGTTGATGCAGTTTCTTCATTGTGTAGATGCTCTTTCACATTCAGCATGTTTTTTGAGTGGCTGGTTCTTGTTTCTTTCTACGTTTAGTGCTTCTTTCAGGAGCTCTTGTAAGGTAGGCCTGGTGGTGATGAAATCTTACAGCAATTGCTTGTTCATAAAGGATTTTATTTCTCCTTATGAAGCTTAGTTTGGCTGGATATGAAATTCTAGGTTGAAAGTTCTTTTCTTTAAGGATGTTAATATTGACCCCCACTCTCTTCTGGCTTGTAGTGTTTTTTTACCAAGAAATACTCTGTGAGTCTGATGGGCTTCCCTTTGTGGGAAACCCAACCTTTTGCTCTGGCTGCCCTTAGCATTTTTTCCTTCATTTGATCCCTGGTGGAATCTGACAATCATGTGCCTTGGGGTTATCTTTGTGGTGTTCTCTGTATTTCCTGGACTTGAATCTTGGCCTGCCTTGCTAGGTTGGGAAGTTCTCCTGGATAATATCCTGAAGAGTATTTTCCAGCTTGGATTCATTCTCTCCGTCACATTCAGGTACAACTATCAAACGTAGTTTAGGTCTTTTCACATAATCCTGTATTTCTGGGAGGCTTTGTTAATTTCTTTTCACTATTTTTTCTCTTCTTGCCTTCTTGTTTTATTTCATTGAGTTGATCTTCAGTCTATGATATCCTTTTTCTGCTTGGTCAACTCAGCTATTGAAACTTTTGTATGCTTCACAAAGTTCTCATGTTGTTTTTCAGCTCCATTAATTCATTTACATTCCTCTCTCAGCTGTTTCTTCTCATTAGCATTTTATCAAACCTTTTTTCAAGGTTCATAGTTTCTTTGCATTGGGTTAAAACATTGTTCTTTTAGCTCAGAGAAGTTTGCTATTACCCATCTTCTGAAGCCTGTTTCTGTCAATTAATCAGAATCATTCTCCATCCAGCCTTGTTCCCTTGCTGGTGAGGAGTTTTGATCCCTTGGTGGAGGAGAGGCGTTCTGGTTTTGGGTGTTTTCATCCTTTTGCACTGCTTTCTTCCCATCTTTGTGGATTTGTCTACCTGTGGTCTTTGTAGTTGGTGCTTTTTGGATGGGGTCTCTGAAGTTATTTTGGGTTTTTAGCTTTCCTTCTAGCAACAGTTAGGCTCCTCTGCTGTAGGACTGCTGGAGGTCAGCTCCAGACCCTGCTTGCCTGGGGATCACCTGCAGCAGTTGCAGAACAGTAAGGGTTGCTGCCAGTTTCTTCTACTGTTCTTTGTCCCAGAAGGATACCAGCCAGATGTCAACCTGAGTTCTCCTTTATGAGGTATCTCCTTGGATATACGGGGTGTTGGGGGGCTGTTTGAGGAGACAGTCTCTCCCTTATAGGAGCTCAAGTACTGAGTTCCGTTGCTCCTCGCAGAACTGTACTGATTTCTGAGCTCCATTGTTCCTCTCAGAACTGCTGGGCAGGTACAATTAAGTCTGCTGGTGTGGAGGTCACAACCGCCTTTTTCCCAGGTGCTCTGTACTGTGAAGGTAGGGCTTTATTTATAAGTTCCTGATGTGCTGCTGCCTTTTTTCAGAGATACCCTGCCCAGAAAAGAAGTAGCCTAGTCACAGTCTGCCAGCAGAGGCGTTGCTGAGCTGCTGTGTGAACTTCCTTGCAGTTTTATTTATAGAGGTATAGTTAGGACTGCCTCGGTAGTGCTGGACTGCCTCAGTAATGGCAGATGCCCTTCCCCCCCCCCCACAGAGGTGGACCATCCCAGGTCCAGCTGTGCTTGCTGTAAAACTCTCAATCCAGGGTGTTTGATTGCTGGTCTTTGTGAGGGTGGGACCCACTGAGCCAGATCACCTGGCTCCCTGTTTCAGCCCTCTCTTTTTCAGTTGAATGGGTGACCCTGTCTCCCAGGCATTCCAGGTGCCAGTTGAAATGGTGCCCAGATTTGTGTGAGTTTTTGTGTGGAGACCCGCTGCACTGGCTGAAACAGCCATGCTAGACTCATGGTAATTTACTGCCTGGGAATCTCCTGGTCTGTGGGCAGTAAAAATTTGTTTGGAAATGTGGTGATCACTCATCCTCTGCATTTTCACTCGGAACTGCTCTCCAGAGCTGTTCCTATTTGGCCATTTTCAAACCAGGAAAAAGGTCTTGACAGTCTGCACTGTCAAGAATGGGAGCTTGGTTAAATGCCTATTTTAACTTGGCAAAGGTTCCCTTCGTAATTAGGACCCACTCCATTGATTCATATTCTATCCCCCGTATTGCTTTATAAAGGAATTTTTGCTATACACTTCAAATTTGGACACATATTCTGCAAAACCTGGCCATTTCCAAAAAAAAAAGGAATGAAACTTTTGCTTGGTACTGGGGTCTCCTAAGCCACATGTGTCTTGCACTCATTCTGGAGAGATTTACCAGGTGCTAGGGGTCAAAATATAATCCAAATATTGGACCAGTTGGAGGGTGATTTCACCCTACTTTTTGAACACTTTGTATATGCTATGTGCCAGGAAATTCAACGACCTTATAGTAACTTGATCAGATGCCTCTCGGGTTGGGCTACACACCAAAAAGTTATCTACATACTGGAGTGTACTCCTGTTTTCCAATTGTATATCCCTCAGATATGTTTCTAAGGCTCAGGAAAAAAAAAAAGGGAGCCATTGTGAAAGCCCTGAGGTAGTACTGTCCAGGTGTATTGTGGGTTTTCTCTCCTATTAGAAGCTTCTCATTCATAAGCAAAAAGGTATGGAGATTCTAGGGCCAGAGGGATAGAAAAGAAAGGATCTTTTAAGTCTAGGAATGAGAACTATTCTGTGCTCCCTGACACTTGAGTTAAAAGACTACATGAATCTGCCACTTATGAGTGGCCTGGGAGCATGGCTTCATTAACTTCCCTGAAATCTTGTACCGAATGGTATTCCCTGGAAGGTTTTAAAATGGGGGTATTACATTACAGGGAGAATTGCAAGGTTTTAGAAATCCATAAGCAAGCAATTTCTTAAGTACAGATGCTAGGACCCTTCTCACTTCCAGTTTAATTGGGTATTGTTTTCAGTTGGAAAATAACTGGTGTCTCTAAGTATGTTGACTGTTACTGCTGTTTTAGCTTTTTCAGGTCTCCCAGGATACAATACCAGCTGGTTGACCTGCTGGGTGACATAGTCCAGAACATTGCCTGTATCACTCACTGGCCACTAGCAATCTTGCCAGGTGGTCCTTAAATTGTACAGTGTCCATACTTATTCTGTGCAGAGATCTTGGTACAGGGGGGAACCTCTCCATTCCACACCAAGGTGGATCTTCAGATCTAGGGTAGTCTTCTGCTACCCTAGATTAGCAGTTTGAGCTGCCCAAACCTTTCTGTGAGGAATTCTTAGTGCAAGAGGGTTCACTCCACTACATGCCTAAGCAGATCACCAAGTATTTGAAGTACTCACTCTCCTGAATTAGGAGTTTAGGTTGCCCCAATATCCATGCAGAGAGCTTGGAGCTAAAACAGTTTCACAGCTTCACACCTAGGCATACCCCTGAGTGCATGGGGGCCACCCATTGATTCTCCCTTGGTGCTTGTGCCTGCCACTGGGGGACCTGTAGGTGGGCATGCTAGGTTCACCCCACCCATCATGGTCACCACCCCTCCAGTGCTTAGCAGGGAGATCAGACCACTGTAAATTACATAGATCAGCCCATTTTCTGAGGCAACAAAGAGATTGGTGAATAAAGGAGTATCAAGGATATAACCAGACACATGGGCTATAGCGGGCTATAGCAGGCTCTACTGGCTATAGTACCATCTACTGGCTTGTTGGTTGAACATCACAGCCCAATATAAAACCTACTAAAAGAAGTGGATAGGGGCAAAGACAAAAGACCCCACCCAGTATTCTCTATTAAATAGAGAAGACAGGGAAAGGGAAAGAGAGAAAGAGAGGAAAAAAAAAAAAAAACATGGTATTTACAAGGAAAAAAAAGAAAAAAAATTTTACCTGCACAAAAGAATTTCATTTTCAAAAACTCAGAAGTGCATGCACCTCCAGATGAGAAGGAACCAGGGAAAAAATTCTAGCATCATAAAAAAATCTGAATGTATGAAACCATGAAAGGCACACACTAGGTCTCCAGCAATGGTCTCTAACATGGAAACTCAGAAATGACAAACATAGAATTCAAAGCAAGGATAGAAAGGAAGTTCAATGATATTCACAACAAGGTTGAAAATTAACACACACAAATTTCTTTTAAAAATCAAGGAAATGAAGGAAGAGATAAATATTGCAAAAAGAAATCACATAGAGCTTCTGAAATCAGAACACTCGACTTAAGAAATTTTAAAATACAGTGGAAAGCTTTCTCAATAGATTGGATCCAACAAAAGAAAGATTTTCAGAGCTTTAAGACTGGTCTCTGAACTAATTAAAGGTTTTCCAGACAAATAAACACTAAAGGAATTTGTTACCCTAGTCCAGCCTTTATAAGAGATTCTTATGGGAGTCCTAAACATGAAAATGAAAGAATGATACTTGATACCACAAAAACACACAAGTACACAGCCCACAGAAATTTTAAAGCAACCACACAATAAAACTATGAAAAAAAAGAGACAACTTTTTTGACAGATTTAAAACCTCACATATTAATATTACTTTGGAATGTAAAAGGTCTAAATGTCCCACTTAAAGGGAATAGAGAAGCAAGTGGGAAAAAGGGATACATCTATTTGCAATTGTGAAGAGACCTATCTCACACATAATGACAAGAAACCCATAGACTCAAAATAAAAGTGTGGACAAAGATCTATTGTGAAAACAGAAAATTAAAAATGTTCAGGGGTTGCCAAGTCTTACATTTGATAAAACAGACTTTAGACCAGCGACAGTACAAAAAGACAAGAAGGGCACTACAAAATGATAAATGGTTCAATTTAACAAGAAGATTTAACTATTTAAAATACATGTGCATTCAAATATGAAACACCCAGATTCTTAAAACAAGCTTTTCTGGAGCTACCTAAAGACTTAGAAAGCCACATAATAATAGTGAAGAATTTCAACATCTCATTGTGAGCATTAGACAGATCATAAAGGCCAAAAACTATAAAAGAAGTTATGAACTTTACACAACACTTAACCAGTTGGATATAATAGACATCTACAGACTACTCCACCTATAAAAGAATATACATTCTTCTCATTTACACATGAAACACACTGTAAGATTAACCAAATGCTTGGTCATAAAGCAAACCCCAGTAAATTAAAAAAATAAAAAAATCATACCAACCATATTTTCAGACCACAGAATAAAAATGTAATTAAATAACAAGATCTCTCAAAACCACACTATTACATTAAATTTAAGCAACTTGTTTCTGAATGGCTTTTGCGTAAACAATAAAATTCGGCATACATTAAGAATATTTAAAATAAATAAAAACAGAGACACAACACAGCAATATCCCTCAAATGCAGCAAAATTACTGTTAACAGTTCAAAGTGCCAAAAACCTGCCTCAAAAAGTTAGCAAAATCTCAAATTAATGATTTAACATTACACCTAGAGGACCAAGTAAAACAAGAACAAACTAACTTCACAGCTAGCAGGAAAGGAAATAGCTAAAATCAGAGCAGAACAAAATAAAGTTAAACCCCCCAAAATTGATACAAAGAATCAAACCAGAAGTTCTTTATCTGACAAAAGCAAACCAGATTGTGGACCACTAGCTAGATTAACAACAAAAAAGGAGAGTGTAATCAAATAAGTACAACCAAAAATGACAAAGGTAGCATTAAAACCTATCCCAGAGAAATACAAAAGGTCCTCAGAGACTATTATTAACACCTCTGCACATGCAATGCAGAAAATCTAGAGAATATGGACAAATTCTAGAAACACACAATCTCCCAAGATTGAATCAGGAAAACTTGAAACCCTAAATACAGACCAATATCAAGTAAAACTGAATCAGTTTAAAAAAAAATCTACCAATCAAAAAAATCCCTGGACCAGATGGATTCATAGTTAATTCTGCCAGATGTGCAAAGAAGCTGATACCAATTTCTCTGAAACTACTCCAGAAATTTGAGGAAGAAAGACATTTCCCTAACTCATTCTATGAAGCTAGCTTCACTCTGGTACTAAAACATGTCAAAGACATAAGAAAAGCAAACTGCAGGCAAATAAGTCTCATGAGCACAGATGTAAAAATCCTCCAGGAAATATTGCAAACTGATTCTGACAGCACATTAAAAAGTTAACTTGCCATAATAAAGTAAGCTTTATTCCTGGGATGCAAGGTTGGTTCAACATACACAAATCAATAAATGTGATGCACCACATCAGCAGAATTAAAAACAAATATTATATACCATTCCAACAGACATTGAAAAAGCTTTCAATAGAATCTAATATTCCTTCATGATACAAACCTTCAAGAAAGTAGACTTTGAAGAAACATACTTCAAAATAGTAAGAGCCATGTATGACAAGCTAAGACCCAACTTCATAATTATATCAGACAAAAACAGGAAGAATTCCCCCTCAAAAACTAGAACAAGTGGGATTCTCCTAGCCACTCTTATTCAACATAGTGCTGCAAGTGATCTCTGGAGTAATCAGGCATGAGCAAGAAGGCATTTAAATAAGTAAGGAAGTCGAATTATCTCTCTTCATAGAACATATAATCTTATACCTAGAAATCCCCCAAGTCTCCAATGATAGGCTTCCTGGAACTGATAAATGGCTTAAGTTTCAGGTCAAAAAAAATCAATGTGCAAAAATCAGTAGCATTTTTATACACCAATAACATTCAAGCTGAGAGAAAAGTCTGGAATGCAATTCCATTTACAATAGCCACAAAAAGTAAAATACCTAGAAATACATTTAACAAAGGAGGGAAAACATGTCTATGAGAACAATAAAACACTGCTACAAGAAATAATAGATGATACAAACAAAAGAAAAAAACATTCCATGCAGATTTGTAGAATTGAAATAGTTAAAATAGACATACTGCTCAAAGCAAATCACAGACTTCATGCTATTCCTATCAAGTTACCAATTTCATTTTTCACAGAACTAGAAAAATCTAAAATTCATCTGGAAACAGAAAAGAGTTCAAATACCCAAGACAATCCTAAGCAAAAAAGAATGAAGCTGGAGGTATCAAATTACCTAACATGAAACTATATTATAAGGCTACAGTAATCAAAACAGCACAGTATTGGTACAGAAACGGACACATAGACTAATAGAACAAAATAGAGAACCCAGAAATAAAGCTGCACACATACAGCCATCTGACCTTCAACAAAGTCAATACAAATAAGAAACAAGGAAAAAACACCTTATTTAATAAATGGTTTTTGAATAGCTGGTTAGCCATATGCAGAAGAATGAAACTGGACCCCTACCTTTCACCATCTACGAAAATTAACTCAAGATGGATTAAGAGTCGTTAAATATGTGACAGAAAAATACAGAACCTTAGAAGAAAACCTGTGAAATACTATTCTGAACATAAGCCTTTACAAAGTATTTCTGACTGAATCCTCAAAATCAATTAAACAAAAACAAAACTTGAGAAGTAGGACCTAATTAAACTAAAGAGCTTCTGCACCACAAAATAACTATCAATAGAATAAACAGAAAACCTACAGAATGAGAGAAGATATTCACAATCTATATATTTGACAAAGGCCTAATCTTAGAAATTTAAACCATTCAACAAGAAAAAGACACAAATATTTGTTTTGTTTTTTTAGATGGAGTCTTGCTCTGTTGCCAGGCTGGAGTGCAGTCAGCTCACTACAACCTCCACCTCCCAGGTTCAAGCAATTCTCCTGCCTCAGCCTCCTAAGTAGCTGGGACTACAGGTGCACAACATCACGCCCAGCTAATTTTTTTGTATTTTTAGTAGAGACAGGTTTTCACCATATTGACCAGGATAGTCATAATCTCTTGACCTCCTGATCTGCCCACCTCAACCTCCCAAAGTGCTGGGAATACAGGCGTGAGCCACTGTGCCTGGCAACAAATAAGTTAAAAATGGGCAAAGAACATGAACAGATACTTCTCAAAAGACATACAAGTAACCAAAAAAAACATGAAAAAGTTCTCCACATCGCTCATTATCAGAGATATATCAATCAAAATCACAATGAGATATCATCTCATACTAGTCAAAATGGCTACTATGAAAAAGTAAATAACAGCAGATGCTGGAGAGGCTGTGGGAAAAAAAAGGAACGCTTATACACTGTTGATGGGGTGTCAATTATTTCAACCACTATGGAAAGCCATTTTGAGAATTTCTCAAAGAACTTAGAACTGTCATTTGACCCAATAATTCCATAACTTGTTTTGTATCCAAAAGAAAACACATTTTTCTACCAAAAAGACACATGCACTCACATATGAATTGAGCACTATTCACAATAGCAAAGAAATGGAAACAAACTAAGTGCCCATCAGTGGAGACTGATGAATAAAATTTGACACATATTCACCACTGAACACTACACAGGCATAAAAAGAGAAAATAATGTCCTTTTTAGCACACAGATGCAGCTGAAAGTCATTATCCTGAGTGAATTAACTCAGAAACAGAAAAGCAAATACCACATGTTCTCACTTAGAAGGAGGTGGTAAACACTGGGTATTCAGGGACATTAAAATTGCAACAATAGAAACTGGGACCTAATAGAGAAGGGGGAGGGGTAAAAGTTGAAAACTATTGAGTACTAAGCTTAGTACCTCGGTGATGGTATTATTCATGCTTCAAATCTCAGTGTCATTTAACATACCCAGGTGACAAACATGTCTTGTACACCCTGAATCTAAAATAAAATAAAAAACCTTAAGCATAGCACTCATGGTATTACTCAGTAATTCCACTTCCAGACATCTGCCCACATAATATTATAAAAGTAATTTCTGTGTCTCCTCTACCAATCAAATGTTGAAGCCCTGAGCCTTAATGTGATGGTATTTGGAGTTTTGGCCTTGGTTTATAATATTGAGGCTAACATGATTGAATTATGGCCTCAGAAAAAGATAAAGAGGCAACTCTTTTCAGACTCTTTTACTCTGCAAGTACACATGCAACACCGAAGAAGGTCATATGAGGATATATCAAGAGGTTAACTCTCTACAAGCCAGATAGAGAGTGCTCATCAGAACCCAGCCATGCTGGCACTCCAATCTTTAAATTTCAGCTGGCAGAGCTGTGAGAATATACAGTACATTGCTAATTTTTGAGCACCTAGCTATGATATTTTTGTTATGGCAGTATCAGCAGACTAAGACATGAAAACCTCTCGTTCACACAAAACTTGTACATGAATGTTTATAGAGACCTTATCAATAGTTACTAAAAACTAAACCAGTCACACGTCCCTCAATCTGTGAAATGAATAAACAA
Source organism: Ateles fusciceps (assembly GCA_036589455.1). Classification (NCBI taxonomy): domain Eukaryota; kingdom Metazoa; phylum Chordata; class Mammalia; order Primates; family Atelidae; genus Ateles; species Ateles fusciceps. The sequence goes on along the minus strand of JAZHEH010002426.1, from coordinate 1,432 downwards.
AATATGGTAGATACAAATCTAAACAATGGAATATTATTCTTCTACAAAAGGAATGGAATATTACTAGATGTGACAATATAGCTGAATCTCAAAAAATTCATACTCAGAAAAGCTACATAATATATGATTTTATTTACATGATATTGTTTTAGAGTCCATAATTTAGGAAAGGGAAAATAGACAACAAATGCAGAGTCTAGAGCAAGCTTATTCCAGCCCATTGCCCTGGGCTGTATGGGGCCAAGGATAGGTTTGAATGCAGCCCAACAAAAATTTGTAAACTTTCTTAAAACATTATATATGTATTTTTTATGCTCATCAGCTATTGTTAGTGTTAGTGTATTAATGTGTGGCTCAAGACAATTCTTTTTCAACGAAACCCTAAAGATTGGACACCCCTGGATTCTAGAAAAAAGTGGAAAGGTTGACTAAGAAGAGGCATGAGAAAGTCTTTGGAAGAATACACCTCTTTTGGTATCCTCATTTTGGTGGTAGCTATAAGACTATATAAATTTGTTAAGAAAAAAATCACAAACTGGGATATTTCAAAGTGTGACTTTTACTATATGTAAATTATGGCTTGATTTTCAAAATGGAAGAAATATATAGTCAGTACTTTATACAAATCCTAGCCGTGTGATTAAGTTCTCAGTCAATATAACCTAATAAATAATCTTTATTGATTACATACAAACATATAAAACTTAGTAAAAATTTAAAAATAAAATAACATCAAAAAATTCTAATAAAAGCATCTTTGGTGTCTTTCACTCTCTCTTTAAAACTTTTGTTAATCTCTAAAATTAAAGAGTAATATTTCTCCAAGATGGCCAAATAGCAACAGCTCTAGAGTGCAGTTCCCAGTAAGAACAATGCAGACGGTGAGTGATCACCACATTTCCAAAACAAGTTTTCCACTGCCAACAGACGGAGGACATTCCTGGCTCCAAAAGCACCATGAGTCTCCAGCATGGCTCTTTCAGCCTTGGTGCCTGCGTTTCCACATAAAAACTCACACAAATCTGCGAGGCCATTTCAACTTGTGCCTTGCACGCCTGAGAGAGCCAAAACTGCCCATTGAACTGAAAAGGGGGCTCGAAACAAGGAGCTAGGCAATCTGGCTCAGTGGGTCCCACCCCCCACAAAGACCACAGGAAAATCCCAAATGCTCTGGCACTGAGAGTTTTACAGCAATGCAGTGCGACCCCGGATGGAAAGTCCAGCCCTAGGACAGGAAGGTGGCTGCCATTACCAAGGCAGCTCCAACACTACCAAGGCAGTCCACCATTAACAAGGCAATCCACTATTACTAACAAAGTCCACCATTACTAGGCAGCTCCCCATTACTGAGGCAGTACACCATTACTGAGGGGAGTCCTGTTGGAAGCCTTCCCCGTGTGAAATCTTGGCAGAGCGAGTTTCACTATACAGG
>JAZHEH010002424.1:0-12923 GCA_036589455.1 Ateles fusciceps | reverse complement strand
AGTCTGTTTAAAGAAAATACATCCTGTGATTCCACTCTGTTATAGAAAATATTCACACACACTTTGTACTCTCTTATATAAAATATATACCCTCCATGTGTACTTAGTTTTAATATAAATACTACCTCCATTTGTACTCTCTTGTAAAAAATATACGCAGTCTACTGGTACTCTGTTTTAAAGAAAATACACCTTCTACTTTTACACTGTATGTAAATATTATACACCCAAAATTTGTACTCTGTTATAAAAAATATACTTCCTCTGCTGGCACTCTGCTTTAAAGTAAATACAACCTGTGATTCTACTCTGTTATAAAAAATATCCACCCTCACTTTGTACTCTCTTATGTAAAATATATACCCTCCCTGTGTACTCAGTTTTAAAATAAATACTAACTCCTTTGTACTCTGTGATAAAAAATATACTCCCTCTGCCGGTACTCTGTTTTAAAGAAAATATAACCTGTGATTCTACTATGATATATAAAATATTCACACGCACTTTGTACTCTCTTATATAAAATATTAACCCTCCCAGTGTACTCAGTTTTAAAATAAATACTGCCTCCTTTTGTACTCTGTTATAAAAAATAGACACCCTCTAAATGTACTCTGTTTTAAAATAAATAAATCTTCTATTTCTACACTGTTGTAAAAATTATACACCCTTACTTTGTACTCTATTATAAAAAATATACACCCTCTACTGGTACTCTGCTTTAAAGTAAATACACCTTCTTATTCTACACTATTGTTAAAATTGTACACCCTAAATTTGTACACTCTGTGATAATATATATACTCAATCTGCCAGTACTCTGTTTTAAAGTAAATACATCCTGTGATTCTACTCTGTTATAGAAAATATTCACCCTCACTTTGTACTCTCTTATATAAAACATATACCCTCCCTGTGTATTCAGGTTTAAAATAAATACTACCTCCTTTTTTACTCTGTTATAAATAATATACCCCGTCAACCGGTACTCTGTTTTAAAGTAAATACAACCTGTGATTCTACTCTGTTATAGAAAATATTCACCATCACTTTTTACTCTCTTATATAAAATATACACCCTCCTTGTATACTCAGTTTTAAAATAAATACTGCCTCCTTTTGTACTCTGTTATTTAAAAAAAATACACCGTCTACCGGACTCGGTTTTAAAGTAAATTCACCTTCTTTTTCTTCACTGGTATAAAAATTGTACACCCTAAATTTGTACTCTGTGATAAACAATATACTCCCTCTTCCGATACTCTGTTTTTAAGTAAATGCACCATCTGTTTCTACACTGTTGTAAAATTGTACACCCTAAATTTGTACTCTGTCATAAAAAATATACTCCCTCTGACGGTACTCTGTTTTAAAGTAAATACAACCTACGATTCTACTCTGTTATAGGAAATATTCACCCTCACTTTGTACTGTCTTAGATAAAATATATCCCCTCGCTGTGTACTCAGTTTTAAAATAAATACTAACTCCTTTTGTACTCTGTGATAAAAAATATACTCCCCTCTGCCGGTACTCTGTTTTAAAGTAAATACAACCTGTGATTCTACCCTGTTTTAGAAAATAATCAAACTCGCTTTGTACTCTCTTATAAAAAATATATTCCCTCCCTGTGTACTCAGTTTTGAAATAAATACTACCACATTTTGTACTCTGTTATAAAAAATATACACCGTCTTCCGGTACTCTGTTTTAAAGTAAATACACCTTCTATTTCTACACTGTTGTAAAAATTGTACACCCTAAATTTGTACTCTGTGATATAAAATATACTCCCTCTGCCGGTACTCTGTTTTAAAGAAAATATAACCTGTGATTCTACTATGATATATAAAAGATTCACACGCACTTTGTACTCTCTTATATAAAATATTAACCCTCCCAGTGTACTCAGTTTTAAAATAAATACTGCCTCCTTTTGTACTCTGTTATAAAAAATATACACCCTCTAAATGTACTCTGTTTTAAAATAAATAAATCTTCTATTTCTACACTGTTGTAAAAATTATACACCCTTACTTTGTACTCTATTATAAAAAATATACACCCTCTACCGGTACTCTGCTTTAAAGTAAATACACCTTCTTATTCTACACTATTGTTAAAATTGTACACCCTAAATTTGTACACTCTGTGATAAAATATATACTCAATCTGCCGGTACTCTGTTTTAAAGTAAATACATCCTGTGATTCTACTCTGTTATAGAAAATATTCACCCTCACTTTGTACTCTCTTATATAAAACATATACCCTCCCTGTGTATTCAGGTTTAAAATAAATACTACCTCCTTTTGTACTCTGTTATAAATAATATACCCCGTCAACCGGTACTCTGTTTTAAAGTAAATACAACCTGTGATTCTACTCTGTTATAGAAAATATTCACCATCACTTTTTACTCTCTTATATAAAATATACACCCCTCACTGTATACTCAGTTTTAAAATAAATACTGCCTCCTTTTGTACTCTGTTATTTAAAAAAATACACCGTCTACCGGGACTTGGTTTTAAAGTAAATTCACCTTCTTTTTCTTCACTGGTATAAAAATTGTACACCCTAAATTTGTACTCTGTGATAAAAAATATACTCCCTCTTCCGATACTCTGTTTTAAAGTAAATACACCATCTGTTTCTACACTGTTGTAAAATTGTACACCCTAAATTTGTACTCTGTCATAAAAAATATACTCCCTCTGCCGGTACTCTGTTTTAAAGTAAATACAACCTGTGATTCTACTCTGTTATAGGAAATATTCACCACTCACTTTGTACTCTCTTATATAAAATATTACCCCTCCCTGTGTACTCAGTTTTAAAATAAATACTACCTCCTTTTGTACTCTGTTATAAAAAATATACACCCTTAAATGTACTCTGTTTTAAAATAAATACACCTTCTTTTCTACACTGTTGTAAAAATTATACACCCTTAATTTGTACTCTGTTATAAAAAATATACTCCCTCTACCGTACTCTGCTTTAAAGTAAATACACCTTCTTTTTACACTTTGTTAAAATTGTACACCCTAAATTTGCACACTCTGTGATAAAATATATACTCACTCTGCCGGTACTCTGTTTTAAAGTAAATACAACCTACGATTCTACTCTGTTATAGGAAATATTCACCCTCACTTTGTACTCTCTTATATAAAATATATCCCCTCCCTGTGTACTCAGTTTTAAAATAAATACTAACTCCTTTTGTACTCTGTGATAAAAAATATACTCCCTCTGCCGGTACTCTGTTTTAAAGTAAATACACCTTCTGTTTCTACACTGTTGTAAAAATTGTACACCCTAAATTTTTACTCTGTTATAATAAATATTCTCCCTCTGCCGGTACTCTGTTTTAAAGTAAATACAACCTGTGATTCTACCCTGTTTTAGAAAATAATCAAACTCGCTTTGTACTCTCTTATAAAAAATATATTCCCTCCCTGTGTACTCAGTTTTGAAATAAATACTACCACATTTTGTACTCTGTTATAAAAAATATACACCGTCTTCCGGTACTCTGTTTTAAAGTAAATACCACCCGTGATTCTACTATGTTATAGAACATATTCACTCTCACTTTGTACTCTCTTATATAAAATATATGCCCTCCCTGTGTACTCAGTTTTAAAATAAATACAACCTTATCTTGTACCCTGTTATAAATAATACACACCCTCTAAATGTACTCTGCCTTAAAATAAATACACCTTCTGTTTCTACACTGTTGTAAAAATTGTACACCCTAAAATTGTACTCTGTTATAAAAAATATATACCGTCTAGCGGTATAGTGTTTTAAAGTAAATACAACATGTAATTCTATTCTGTTATAGAAAATATTCACCCTCACTTTGTACACTCTTATATAAAATATATCCCCTCCCTGTGTCCTCAGTTTTAAAATAAATACTACCTCCTTTTGTACTCTGTGATAAAAATATACTTCCTCTGCTGGTACTATGTTTTAAAATAATACGACCTGTGATTCTCCTCTGTTTGTTTTAGAAAATACTCACCCTCACTTTGTACTGTCTTATATAAAATATATACCCTCCCTGTGTACTCAGTTTTAAGATAAATACTAACTCCTTTTGTACTCTGTGATAAAAAATATACTCCCTCTGCCGGTACTCTGTTTTAAAGTAAATACATCTTGTGATTCTACTCTGTTATAGAAAATATTCACCATCACTTTGTACTCTCTTATATAAAATATATAACCTCCCTGTGTACTCAGTTTTAAAATAAATACTAAATCCTTCTGTACTCTGTGATAAAAAATATACTCCCTCTGCCGGTACTCTGTTTTAAAGTAAATACACCTTCTATTTCTACACTGTTGTAAAAATTGTACACCCTAAATTTGTACTCTGTGATATAAAATATACTCCCTCTGCCGGTACTCTGTTTTAAAGAAAATATAACCTGTGATTCTACTATGATATATAAAATATTCACACGCACTTTGTACTCTCTTATATAAAATATTAACCCTCCCAGTGTACTCAGTTTTAAAATAAATACTGCCTCCTTTTGTACTCTGTTATAAAAAATAGACACCCTCTAAATGTACTCTGTTTTAAAATAAATAAATCTTCTATTTCTACACTGTTGTAAAAATTATACACCCTTACTTTGTACTCTATTATAAAAAATATACACCCTCTAGCGGTACTCTGCTTTAAAGTAAATACACCTTCTTATTCTACACTATTGTTAAAATTGTACACCCTAAATTTGTACACTCTGTGATAAAATATATACTCAATCTGCCGGTACTCTGTTTTAAAGTAAATACATCCTGTGATTCTACTCTGTTATAGAAAATATTCACCCTCACTTTGTACTCTCTTATATAAAACATATACCCTCCCTGTGTATTCAGGTTTAAAATAAATACTACCTCCTTTTGTACTCTGTTATAAATAATATACCCCGTCAACCGGTACTCTGTTTTAAAGTAAATACAACCTGTGATTCTACTCTGTTATAGAAAATATTCACCATCACTTTTTACTCTCTTATATAAAATATACACCCTCCCTGTATACTCAGTTTTAAAATAAATACTGCCTCCTTTTGTACTCTGTTATTTAAAAAAATACACCGTCTACCGGGACTCGGTTTTAAAGTAAATTCACCTTCTTTTTTCTTCACTGGTATAAAAATTGTACACCCTAAATTTGTACTCTGTGATAAAAAATATACTCCCTCTTCCGATACTCTGTTTTAAAGTAAATACACCATCTGTTTCTACACTGTTGTAAAATTGTACACCCTAAATTTGTACTCTGCATAAAAAATATACTCCCTCTGCCGGTACTCTGTTTTAAAGTAAATACACCTTCTGTTTCTACACTGTTGTAAAAATTGTACACCCTAAATTTTTACTCTGTTATAATAAATATTCTCCCTCTGCCGGTACTCTGTTTTAAAGTAAATACAACCTGTGATTCTACCCTGTTTTAGAAAATAATCAAACTCGCTTTGTACTCTCTTATAAAAAATATATTCCCTCCCTGTGTACTCAGTTTTGAAATAAATACTACCACATTTTGTACTCTGTTATAAAAAATATACACCGTCTTCCGGTACTCTGTTTTAAAGTAAATACCACCCGTGATTCTACTATGTTATAGAACATATTCACTCTCACTTTGTACTCTCTTATATAAAATATATGCCCTCCCTGTGTACTCAGTTTTAAAATAAATACAACCTTATCTTGTACCCTGTTATAAATAATACACACCCTCTAAATGTACTCTGCCTTAAAATAAATACACCTTCTGTTTCTACACTGTTGTAAAAATTGTACACCCTAAAATTGTACTCTGTTATAAAAAATATATACCGTCTAGCGGTATAGTGTTTTAAAGTAAATACAACATGTAATTCTATTCTGTTATAGAAAATATTCACCCTCACTTTGTACACTCTTATATAAAATATATCCCCTCCCTGTGTCCTCAGTTTTAAAATAAATACTACCTCCTTTTGTACTCTGTGATAAAAATATACTTCCTCTGCTGGTACTATGTTTTAAAATAATACAACCTGTGATTCTCCTCTGTTTGTTTTAGAAAATACTCACCCTCACTTTGTACTGTCTTATATAAAATATATACCCTCCCTGTGTACTCAGTTTTAAGATAAATACTAACTCCTTTTGTACTCTGTGATAAAAATATACTCCCTCTGCCGGTACTCTGTTTTAAAGTAAATACATCTTGTGATTCTACTCTGTTATAGAAAATATTCACCATCACTTTGTACTCTCTTATATAAAATATATAACCTCCCTGTGTACTCAGTTTTAAAATAAATACTAAATCCTTCTGTACTCTGTGATAAAAAATATACTCCCTCTGCCGGTACTCTGTTTTAAAGTAAATACACCTTCTATTTCTACACTGTTGTAAAAATTGTACACCCTAAATTTGTACTCTGTGATATAAAATATACTCCCTCTGCCGGTACTCTGTTTTAAAGAAAATATAACCTGTGATTCTACTATGATATATAAAATATTCACACGCACTTTGTACTCTCTTATATAAAATATTAACCCTCCCAGTGTACTCAGTTTTAAAATAAATACTGCCTCCTTTTGTACTCTGTTATAAAAAATAGACACCCTCTAAATGTACTCTGTTTTAAAATAAATAAATCTTCTATTTCTACACTGTTGTAAAAATTATACACCCTTACTTTGTACTCTATTATAAAAAATATACACCCTCTAGCGGTACTCTGCTTTAAAGTAAATACACCTTCTTATTCTACACTATTGTTAAAATTGTACACCCTAAATTTGTACACTCTGTGATAAAATATATACTCAATCTGCCGGTACTCTGTTTTAAAGTAAATACATCCTGTGATTCTACTCTGTTATAGAAAATATTCACCCTCACTTTGTACTCTCTTATATAAAACATATACCCTCCCTGTGTATTCAGGTTTAAAATAAATACTACCTCCTTTTGTACTCTGTTATAAATAATATACCCCGTCAACCGGTACTCTGTTTTAAAGTAAATACAACCTGTGATTCTACTCTGTTATAGAAAATATTCACCATCACTTTTTACTCTCTTATATAAAATATACACCCTCCCTGTATACTCAGTTTTAAAATAAATACTGCCTCCTTTTGTACTCTGTTATTTAAAAAAATACACCGTCTACCGGGGACTCGGTTTTAAAGTAAATTCACCTTCTTTTTCTTCACTGGTATAAAAATTGTACACCCTAAATTTGTACTCTGTGATAAAAATATACTCCCTCTTCCGATACTCTGTTTTAAAGTAAATACACCATCTGTTTCTACACTGTTGTAAAATTGTACACCCTAAATTTGTACTCTGTCATAAAAAATATACTCCCTCTGACGGTACTCTGTTTTAAAGTAAATACAACCTACGATTCTACTCTGTTATAGGAAATATTCACCCTCACTTTGTACTCTCTTATATAAAATATATCCCCTCCCTGTGTACTCAGTTTTAAAATAAATACTAACTCCTTTTGTACTCTGTGATAAAAAATATACTCCCTCTGCCGGTACTCTGTTTTAAAGTAAATACACCTTCTGTTTCTACACTGTTGTAAAAATTGTACACCCTAAATTTTTACTCTGTTATAATAAATATTCTCCCTCTGCCGGTACTCTGTTTTAAAGTAAATACAACCTGTGATTCTACCCTGTTTTAGAAAATAATCAAACTCGCTTTGTACTCTCTTATAAAAAATATATTCCCTCCCTGTGTACTCAGTTTTGAAATAAATACTACCACATTTTGTACTCTGTTATAAAAAATATACACCGTCTTCCGGTACTCTGTTTTAAAGTAAATACCACCCGTGATTCTACTATGTTATAGAACATATTCACTCTCACTTTGTACTCTCTTATATAAAATATATGCCCTCCCTGTGTACTCAGTTTTAAAATAAATACAACCTTATCTTGTACCCTGTTATAAATAATACACACCCTCTAAATGTACTCTGCCTTAAAATAAATACACCTTCTGTTTCTACACTGTTGTAAAAATTGTACACCCTAAAATTGTACTCTGTTATAAAAAATATATACCGTCTAGCGGTATAGTGTTTTAAAGTAAATACAACATGTAATTCTATTCTGTTATAGAAAATATTCACCCTCACTTTGTACACTCTTATATAAAATATATCCCCTCCCTGTGTCCTCAGTTTTAAAATAAATACTACCTCCTTTTGTACTCTGTGATAAAAATATACTTCCTCTGCTGGTACTATGTTTTAAAATAATACAACCTGTGATTCTCCTCTGTTTGTTTTAGAAAATACTCACCCTCACTTTGTACTGTCTTATATAAAATATATACCCTCCCTGTGTACTCAGTTTTAAAATAAATACTAACTCCTTTTGTACTCTGTGATAAAAAATATACTCCCTCTGCTGGTACTCTGTTTTAAAATAAATACACCTTCTATTTCTTCACTGTTGTAAAAATTGTACACCCTAAATTTGTACTCTGTGATAAAAAATATACTCCCTCTTCCGATACTCTGTTTTAAAGTAAATACACCACCTGTTTCTACACTGTTGTAAAATTGTACACCCTAAATTTGTACTCTGTCATAAAAATATACTCCCTCTCACGGTACTCTGTTTTAAAGTAAATACAACCTACGATTCTACTCTGTTATAGGAAATATTCACCCTCACTTTGTACTCTCTTATATAAAATATATACCCTCCCTGTGTACTCAGTTTTAAAATAAATACTAAATCCTTCTGTACTCTGTGATAAAAATATACTCCCTCTGCCGGTACTCTGTTTTAAAGTAAATACATCTTGTGATTCTACTCTGTTATAGAAAATATTCACCATCACTTTGTACTCTCTTATATAAAATATATAACCTCCCTGTGTACTCAGTTTTAAAATAAATACTAAATCCTTTTGTACTCTGTGATAAAAAATATACTCCCTCTGCCGGTACTCTGTTTTAAAGTAAATACACCTTCTATTTCTACACTGTTGTAAAAGTTGTACACCCTAAATTTGTACTCTGTGATATAAAATATACTCCCCTCTGCCGGTACTCTGTTTTAAAGAAATTATAACCTGTGATTCTACTATGATATATAAAATATTCACACGCACTTTGTACTCTCTTATATAAAATATTAACCCTCCCAGTGTACTCAGTTTTAAAATAAATACTGCCTACTTTTGTACTCTGTTATAAAAAATAGACACCCTCAAAATGTACTCTGTTTTAAAATAAATAAATCTTCTATTTCTACACTGTTGTAAAAATTATACACCCTTACTTTGTACTCTATTATAAAAAATATACACCCTCTACCGGTACTCTGCTTTAAAGTAAATACACCTTCTTATTCTACACTATTGTTAAAATTGTACACCCTAAATTTGTACACCCTGTGATAAAATATATACTCAATCTGCCGGTACTCTGTTTTAAAGTAAATACATTCTGTGATTCTACTCTGTTATAGAAAATATTCACCCTCACTTTGTACTCTCTTATATAAAACATATACCCTCCCTGTGTATTCAGGTGTAAAATAAATACTACCTCCTTTTGTACTCTGTTATAAATAATATACCCCGTCAACCGATACTCTGTTTTAAAGTAAATACAACCTGTGATTCTACTCTGTTATAGAAAATATTCACCATCAATTTTTACTCTCTTATATAAAATATACACCCTCCCTGTATACTCAGTTTTAAAATAAGTACTGCCTCCTTTTGTACTCTGTTATTTAAAAAAATACACCGTCTACCGGGGACTTGGTTTTAATGTAAATTCACCTTCGTTTTCTTCACTGGTATAAAAATTGTACACCCTAAATTTGTACTCTGTGATAAATAATATACTCCCTCTTCCGATACTCTGTTTTAAAGTAAATACACCATCTGTTTCTACACTGTTGTAAAATTGTACACCATAAATTTGTACTATGTCATAAAAAATATACTCCCTCTGACGGTACTCTGTTTTAAAGTAAATACAACCTACGATTCTTCTCTGTTATAGGAAATATTCACCCTCACTTTGTACTCTCTTATATAAAATATATCCCCTCCCTGTGTACTCAGTTTTAAAATAAATACTAACTCCTTTTGTACTCTGTGATATAAAATATACTCCCTCTGCGGGTACTCTGTTTTAAAGTAAATACACCTTCTGTTTCTACACTGTTGTAAAAATTGTACACCCTAAATTTTTACTCTGTTATAATAAATAATCTCCCTCTGCCGGTACTCTGTTTTAAAGTAAATACAACCTGTGATTCTACCCTGTTTTAGAAAATAATCAAACTCGCTTTGTACTCTCTTATAAAAAATATATTCCCTCCCTGTGTACTCAGTTTTGAAATAAATGCTACCACATTTTGTACTCTGTTATAAAAAATATACACCGTCTTCCCGTACTCTGTTTTAAAGTAAATACCACCCGTGATTCTACTATGTTATACAACATATTCACTCTCACTTTGTACTCTCTTATATAAAATATATGCCCTCCCTGTGTACTCAGTTTTAAAATAAATACAACCTTATCTTGTACCCTGTTATAAATAATACACACCCTCTAAATATACTCTGCCTTAAAATTAATACACCTTCTGTTTCTACACTGTTGTAAAAATTGTACACCCTAAAATTGTACTCTGTTATAAAAAATATATACGGTCTAGCGGTATAGTGTTTTATAGTAAATACAACATGTAATTCTATTCTGTTATAGAAAATATTCACCCTCACTTTGTACACTCTTATATAAAATATAACCCCCTCCCTGTGTCCTCAGTTTTAAAATAAATACTACCTACTTTTGTACTCTGTGATAAAAATATACTTCCTCGGCTGGTACTATGTTTTAAAATACCATCTCACGCCAGTTTGAATGGCCATCATTAAAAAATCTGGAGACAACAGATGCTGCAGAGGATGTGGAGAAATAGGAACGCTTTTACACTGTTGGTGGGAGTGTAAATTAGTTCAACCATTGTGGAAGATGGTGTGGCGATTCCTCAAGGACCTAGAAATAGAAATTCCATTTGATCCAGCAATCCCATTACTGGGTATATATCCAAAGACTATAAATCGTTCTACTATAAGGACACATGCACACGAATGTTCATTGCAGCACAGTTTACAATAGCAAAGACCTGAACCAACCCCAAATGCCCATCGATGATAGACTGGACAGGGAAAATGTGGCACATATACACAATGGAATATTATGCAGCCATCAAAAACGATGAGTTCGTGTCCTTTGTAGGGGCATGGATGAACCTGGAAACTATCATTCTCAGCAAACTGACACAAGAACAGAAAATCAAACACCGCAAGTTCTCACTCACAGGCGGGTGTTGAACAATGGGAACACATGGACACAGGGGAGGGGAGTATCACACACTGGGGTCTGTGGAGGGAAAAAGGGAGGGATAGTGGGGGGGTGGGGAGATGGGGAGGGGATAGCATGGGGAGAAATGCCAGATATAGGTGATGGGGGAGGAAGGCAGCAAATCACACTGCCATGTGTGTACGTATGCAACAATCTTCCTTGTTCTTTACATGTACCCCCAAACCTAAAATGCAATTAAAAAAAAAATAAAAAAAAATAAAATAAAATAAAGTAAAATAAAATAATACAACCTGTGATTCTCCTCTGTTTGTTTTAGAAAATAGTCACCCTCACTTTGTACTGTCTTATATAAAATATATAACCTCCCTGTGTCCTCAGTTTTAAAATAAATACTAAATCCTTCTGTACTCTGTGATAAAAAATATACTAACTCTGTCGGTACTCTGTTTTTAAGTAAATACACCTTCAATTTCTTCACTGTTGTAAAAATTGTACACCCTAATTTTGTACTCTGTGATAAAAATATACTCCCTCTTCCGATACTCTGTTTTAAAGTAAATACACCTTCTGTTTCTACACTGTTGTAAAAATTGTACACCCTAAATTTTTACACTGTTATAATAAATATTCTCCCTCTGCCGGTACTCTGTTTTAAAGTAAATACAACCTGTGATTCTACCCTGTTTTAGAAAATAATCAAACTCGCTTTGTACTCTCTTATAAAAAATATGTTCCCTCCCTGTGTACTCAGATTTGAAATAAATACTACCACATTTTGTACTCTGTTATAAAAAATATACACCGTCTTCCGGTACTCTGTTTTAAAGTAAGTACCACCCGTGATTCTACTATGTTTTAGAACATATTCACTCTCACGTTGTACTCTCTTATATAAAATATATGCCCTCCCTGTGTACTCAGTTTTAAAATAAATACAACCTTATCTTGTACCCTGTTATAAATAATACACACCCTCTAAATGTACTCTGCCTTAAAATAAATACACCTTCTGTTTCTACACTGTTGTAAAAATTGTACACCCTAAAATTGTACTCTTTATAAAAAATATATACCGTCTAGGGGTATAGTGTTTTAAAGTAAATACAACATGTAATTCTATTCTGTTATAGAAAATATTCACCCTCACTTTGTACACTCTATATAAAATATATCCCCCTCCCTGTGTCCTCAAGTTTTAAAATAAATACTACCTCCTTTTGTACTCTGTGGATAAAAATGTACTTCCTCTTCTGGTACTATGTTTTAAAATAATATGAAACTGTGATTCTCCTCTGCTTATTTTAGAAAATACTCACCCTCACTTTGTAATGTCTTCTATAAAATATATACCCTCCCTGTGTACTCAGTTTTAAGATAAATACTAACTCCTTTTGTACTCTGTGATTAAAAATATACTCCCTCTGCCGGTATCTGTTTTAAAGTAAATACATCCTGTGATTCTACTCTGTTATAGAAAATATTCACCCTCACTTTGTA
>JAZHEH010002423.1:0-20465 GCA_036589455.1 Ateles fusciceps | reverse complement strand
CGTGATTGATAGATGTACAGCTTGGAGAGAGGGTATGTCAAGCTTCTCTTACCCTAAGCCAGGGCTAGTCCACCCCAGAAATCCCTTGAGCCCAACCGACCATTGTTCATTTGCTTAAGGTCCAGGTGCAGTGTGTCACCCTGAACTCATCCTGGGAATTGCCTCAGTGTCTAAAGTCGTCGTTATTCTCTCTCTCCAGGCATTTTATCTCATTGTGCCTTGAAATCACATCCTGGGTTGGGAATTCAGGCATTCTATTCTAAGGATAGATTCAGTGATAGAATCTATCCTTATGTTTATTGTGTTTTAATACGCATTCTAAAATGCTTCTCCACCTTTCACATTACATGGAGTTTTATGATTTTTAGTCTCCACTGGGCATACTTTCATTCCAATTGCCTATTTGAAGAGTTTGTATGGATGCATAAATGTAATTTATTTCCAAGTTATATCCTTTTTCAGAATAAGAATGTCAAAAACAGTCAAATCACGTGTACCACATTGTAAATACCCCACTCAGAGCAAAACTACCTGTTATCTATATCTATCTCTATCTATCTATCTTAAATGGAAGTGGGTGTGTGTGAGAGACAGAGACAGAGACAGAGACACAGAAACAAACTGATACAGGTATAGATAGAGAGAGACAGAGACAGAGAGAGCAAATGCGATTTCTATGTTATTTACAGGTTTCTGGAAAATATTTTATTATTTACTTAAACTGAATGTGAATATTCAAGATTTCTAAGATTCTCTTTATTTTGTCTTCTATCATAATTAAGTCACAGAAAAGGATTCACTTTTGCATTTCAATTACCTTGAAATATCCTCACTGTTTCAAGTATATCTTCCCTTCACTCTCACTTTACTTGGAAGACTAACTTTCACATTCACTTTCCTGCTGTCTATGATTCTCCTATGTCAAAGCACTCCCTAAACACACTCACAGAAATATTCTATATGATTTCCACTTGTGCAAAAGGGAGTGATGGTTCATCTGAATGTAGCCTTTTGGGTATAACCAGATGAGAAAACAAATTTCATTCTCTGATTGCAATCCTGTCATTATCGAGGAGACAATATAATTTCGTGTTGCATGCTTTTTAACTAGAGCTAGGCCTGTCATCAGTAATAAACTCAACAGGTTTTATGCAACACATACAGCTGGTCTGTGAAGCATTTTGAAACCTAAATAAGCTTTGGAAATTGGGGACATGGAACCTACTAGTCTCACTCTTTTCTGGAAATCAAGAGACACAGGAGAGTAAACTTTTCAGTTTTTCTCTGGAGTTCAACTGTACTCTTTCTCCAGGTGACCTGTGTATTCAACAGAGACCTGTGGCTTTGCATCTCCCAAGGTGGGGCTCTAAATGAAGGTTGATGTTATCCTCTGGGAACATATTAACTGTTCCTGGAGAGCAGCTTGAGTAGCCAATTTAGGGACGAGGTTGTTAACAACTGCTTCAGGAAGGAAAAACTCAGCACTGATTCCGGGTTTTCCACGGGAGCATGATCAGCAATGGAATCTCCTGCAGCTATTTTCTCCAGCCAGGTTTTAGCCAAATTTAATTTATTTGCCGAAAACCCGTTATCACTAAGGTTTAATAATAAAATGTAGACTTCTCAATGGCCAGTCTCTTTAAGAAACCATTTGAAGTTTACAGGTCCGATTCTCCAAAGAAGTAAAAATTATATTCTTTTTATACAGTTGTCACATCCCTGTGAGATTGCTCACAGAGCTGGAAGAGTAAACGGTGTCATGTTAGCCATATTCTAGCAGAGGTTTTGCATCTGCATCTCTGGGAGGGCTTGTTGAAATGCAGATTTCTGGGCCCCACTCCGGAGCGTTTGATTTAGCAAGTCCGCCTGGGGTGGGACCTGAGAATGTGCATTTCTAACCGGGTCCCAGGTGAGGCTGGTTCTGCTAATGTGGACACTGCTTTGAGAACCTCCTTTCTAACACTTGTTTCTCATAATTTATCTAAAAAAAATGTGTAATCAAATGATGGTTTATTTTTGTCTCCTGATTCCTAATGATTAGTTCCATTATAGATGCTCACCTTCTCAAAACTTCATAGTTTATCCTCATCTTGGCACTTTAGGATACTTTAACTCTGACTTGGAAGACAATCAATTTAAGAAAATCAATGTAGGCATCTTCTGATGTACCCATCACAGATACAATGTCTTCTTAGAATTTACCATTAGAGGTTATTTCTCCCTTTATTAAAATTAATTTTAAAACTCTTCTTTATCTGTTTGAAAATGAACTAGGAACATCTACCAACCCACCAATATGGGAAGCATGTATATGGTCTCCTCATTCATGGAAGGTTCATGTTAGCTGAGTCATAGCTATAGTTCACCTTAACATGTGCTTATTAATGCAGGTGTCTGGGAGAGCTGTCTGGAGGGCTTGTTACCTCACCTAAGCAGTGGAATTTCAAGTGGCTCACTCCTCTAAACAAAATCTCCCTCACCTGCAGGGTAGTATCTAAATTTCCATCCTTCTTTGCCTCTGTTTATTCACACAGGTAGCTTTTGAAGGCAGCAAGGGAAAAAAATGAACAAACAACACTCTTCTGAATGAGGCACAGAAAAGAAAAACAGTTCTGGATTCTGGGTAGTGGGGAGATTGGAGACTTGGCTAGAGGAAAACCAGAAGAGACAGAGCCTGAGAAATATCCCATGTCCAACTATGATCATATTGGATGTCAGGGCTGGAATGAGGTAAGAGATTTCTCTCTCCTGGTGAAAGGTACAGCCAGGGAATAGGCCTGGCAGTGGGAAATGGCTTATTCTATTGAATGCATATAAAGAAATCCTCCGCAGTTAGATATGAGGGTACTTCAAAACGTTCATGGAAAAATTGAATTAGAAGATAAAAAGTTTAACAATATAAACTTTATTTCTCAATTTAATCTTCATCAAGTTCAGGTTCTGTAAATGATAATACCAGTCATTTTAGTCCATCCCTAAAGAAATGAGACTCCTGGGAATTTAACCGTGTCAATGCCATCTTTTTTACATTATTAACTGAAGTAAAATGGGTGGCCTTTAAGTAAGTTAAAAAATTAAAGGTGCCTTTTAATTTTTTTTAAGATTAGGAAACAAAAAGAAGTCAAAAGGAGCCAAATCAGCACTTTAAGGTGGATGCCTAATGATATCCCATTGAAACTATTGCAGAATGGCTGTTGTTTAATGAGAGGAATGAGTAGAAGCATTGTAGTGGTGCAGAAGGACTCTCTGGTGAAGATTTTTGGACATTTTTCTGCTAAAGTTTCAGCTAATTTTCTCAAAACCCTCTCATAATAAGCAGATGCTATTGTTCCTTGTCCCTCCAAAACATCAACAAGCAAAATGCCTTAATCATTCCAAAAAAGTGTTGCCATGATCTTTGTTTTTGACCCATCCACTTTTGCTTTGACGGGACCCCTTCTACCTCTTGGTAGTCATTGCTCTGATTGTGCTTTGCCTTCAGGATGGTACTGGTAAAGCTATGTTTTCTCTCCTTTAATTATTCTTCAGAGAAATGCTTCAGAATCTTAATGTCATTTGTTTAAAATTTCCATAGCAAGCTTTGCTCTTGTCTTCAGCTGATCCAGGTGCAACCATTTGGCACCCATCTTCTGGAAAGTTTGCTTGACTTTAATTTTTCAGTCAGAATTGTATAAACTGAGGCAGTTTAGATGTCTATGGTGTTGGGTATTGTTTCTGCTTTTAATCATCAGTTCTTTTCAATTAAGGCACAAACAAGATTAATTTTTCCTTTTAAATTGCTGTGGATGGTCTTCCACCGCAAGCTTTGTCTTCAGCATGATCTTATCCCTTCTTAAACGGAGTTATTCATTTGTAAACTGCTGATTTCTTTGGGGCATTGTCCTGATAAACCTTTCATAAGGCATCCATCATTTCACCCTTCTTCCACCCAAGCCTCACCATCAACTTGATGTTTGTTCTTGCTTCAATTGTAGTGAAATTCATATTGCTCTGATAGGGGCTTTTTTCAAACTGATGTCTAATGCGTCTTAGTGCCTCAAACTTGACCCTCTTCAGACATGTTATAACAAGCTAGGATGAGTTTATCTTGGTGCAACAAAAATTTGAAATCCAGGCATAGTTTTTGCATAACACAAAATTTCCATGAACTTTCTGAAACCTCCTTTTATAGTGGACAAAGATGGTACAGAGGATAAGATAGTCAGGTCACATGGAGTTGCAAAAACCAGGGCCAAGTGTTTCCAGTGTATTTCAAATCCAGCTGTACATTGTTGGAGAGGACTGAAACTGCTTTCATAGATTTTAAAAAGGCCACAAAATTAAAATTATGGTAGGGGCCTGAATTTCAGTAAGATATTTTCCTTTCTCTCTGATATTTTCCTCCTCCATGCGTGATTGCTTGTGCATAGTCATTTCAATAAGTGGTAGTCACTAATAATTGATTATCTTCCTGTCCTAGCCCCTGGGCAGGCTGCCCACAAGATTAATGAACTTGTTTTTTCTTTTAAAGAACAATGATCCTTATATAATGCAGACCCCCTCGATAGCTTCCAGAAGTTGGGCTTGCGAGGGGGGGTGCCAGGCAGCTTTGATTACTGGAAATATCACCTCCTGAAAACTTGTCTGCTGTGTTCCAGGCATAGTAAACAATAACCTGCCACTGTTACCTAGCTTACTTTCCGTACTAACTGGTAGTCACAAAAGGTATTGTAAAACCTAAAACTTGTCTTTGAGATATTTTTCAGACCTGGCTTGCAAGTGGGCCAACTGACATCAATCCGACCAGTGGCCTGTGACCCCAACCAATGAACTGACTTTCTGCTGCTGTGACTCCCTCTCTTTCCAGGAACCAATTCAGTGCATGAAGACAGTTTCAACACCCCTATGATTTCATCCCAGACCAATCAGCAGCACCTGCCACTAGTCCACCTGCCTGCCAAATCAACTTTAAAAACCCTAGCCTCTGAAGTTTTGAGGAGGTGGGTTTGAGAAATATCTCTTGTCCTCCTTGCTCAGTTGCCTTGCAATAATTAAACTCTTACTTTACTGCAACACCTCTGTCTCAGTGTTCAGCTTTATCCAGGCAGCGAGTGGATAAGAAGCTGGTCAGACATCAACAGACTTAGCAGTAGAGAGTGTGCTATGGTTTCTGTTTTTAGAGAAATACCCTGGCCTCTGAGTCAAGCACTGATTGCAAGAGCAGGAATTGCAGAACTCAAAATGAGGGAGGTTCTGTGCCAGTATAGGGCATGTCTGCATGACTGCCAGAAGCAAGTGGGAGTCATGCAGACATGCTCTAGACTGGCATAGAGTCTCTGCCGTGAACCTGCAGAAAGAAACATGTATTTCCATATATGAGGGTCATAGAGAAATAACTTTTCTCAGGAGTCTCTAGCCATCCTAGATGCTCCTCAAACTTTCTACGGCTCCTAAGACATCAGAGAAATATAACTAAAAACCTCCTCATTTTTCAGAGTTAGGATATACAACTTTTAAACTATTTTTCTCCTTTACAGCAAAAACTTCCTTCTTTTTGGCCTTTCCGGCTCCAGGATGTATCACCTATAATGTGTTCTAGTCTCTGTAGTCAGAGTTTAGAGAATTTTCTAAAACAAAAATTTGATCATGTCATTTCCCTGCATAAAATACTTAATGGTTCCCCATGGCTGTTAGAAATTTTTTTTTTAACCTGGCCTGTAGACTCAGGAGGCTGATGACATGAAGGGTGGCCATTAATGTAACACACAAGGATACCCTTTTGCACCACTCTTATTCAACATAGTATTGGAAGTTCTGGCTGAGGCAACCAGGCAAGAGAAAGAAATAAAGGGTATTCAAATAGGAAATCAAATAGGAAAGAGGAAGTCAGATTGTCTGCTTGCAGATGACATGATCCTGTATCTAGAAAACTGTCGTCTCAGCCCAAAAACTTCTTAAGCTTTTGCTAATAAGGAACTTCAGCAAAGTCTCTGGATACAAAATCAATGTGCAAAAATCACTAGCATTCCTATACACCAACAATAGACAGGCAGAGAGCCAAATAGTGAATTAACTCCCATTTGCAATTGCTATGAAGAGAATAAAATACCTAGGAATACAGCTAACAAGGGAAGTGAAGGACCTCTTCAAGGAGAGCTACAAACCACTGCTCAAGGAAATCAGAGAGGACACAAACATTTCATGCTCATGGATAGAATGAATCAATAGCATGAAAATGATCATAGGGCCCAAAGTAATTTATATATTCAATGCCATTCCCATTAAACTACCATTGACATTCTTCACAGAATTAGAAAATACTGCTTAAAAATTTATATGGAACATGGGGAGGAAGGCAGCAAATCACACTGCCATATGTGTACCTATGCAACAATCTTCCATGTTCTTCACATGTACCCCCAAACCTAAAATAAATAAAAAAAAAAATTTATATGGAACCAAAAAAGAGCCTGTATAGATAAGACAGTCCTAAGCAAAAAGAACAAAGCTAGAGGCATCATGCTACCCAACTTCAAGCTATACTACAAGGCTACAGTAACCAAAACAGCATGGTACTGGTACAAAAACAGACACATAGACCAATGGAAAAAAATAGAGATCTCAGAAATAAGACTGCACATCTACAGCCAACTGATCTTCAACCAACCTGACAAAAACAAGCAAATGGTTCTGGGAAAACTGGCTAGCCATATGTAGAATATTGAAACTGGACCCCTTCCTTAGACCTTATAAAAAATTGACTCAAGATGGATTACAGGCCTAAATGTACAACCTAAAACTATAAAAACCCTAGAAGAAAACGTAGGCAATACCACTCAAGACATAGGCACGGACAAAGATTTCATATGAAAACCTCAAAAGCAATTGCAACAAAAGCAAAAATTGACAAATGGGATGAAATTAAAGAGCTTCTGCACAGCGAGAGAAACTATCATCAGAGTAACCAAGACAACCTACAGAATGGGAGAAAAATTTTGCAATCTATTCATTTGACAAAGGCCTAAATCCAGAATCTACAAGGAACTTAAACAAATTTACAAGAGAAAATCAAACAACCTCACTAAAATGTGGGCAAAGGACATGAAAAGATACTTCTCAAAAGAAGGCATTTATCTGGCCAAAAAACATGAAAAAATGCTCAACATCAATGATCATTGCAGAAATGCAAATCAAAACCACAGTGAGATACCGTCTCATGCCAGTCAGTATGGCAATTATTAAAAAGTCAAGAAGCGACAGATGCTGGTGAGGCTGTGGAGAAATAGGAACGCTTTTACACTGTTGGTGGGAATGTAAATTAGTTCAACCATTGTAGAAGGCAGTGTGGTGATTCCTCAAAGACCTACAACCAGAAATACCATTTGACCCAGCAATCCCATTACTGGGTATGTAACCAAAAAATATAAATCATTCTATTACAAAGATACACTCATGCATATGTTCATTGGAGCACTACTCATAATAGCAAAGACATGGATTCAATCCAAATGCCTATCAATGATAGACTGGATAAAGAAAATGTGCTACATATTCACCATGGAATACTATGCAGCCATAAAATGGAATGAGATCATGTCCATTGCAGCGACATGGATGGAGCTGGAAGCCATCATCCTCAGCCATCTAAGACAGGAACAGAAAACCAAACACTGCATCTTTTCAATTATAAGTGGGAGTCGAACAATGAGAATACATGGACACATGGAGGGGGAACAACACACACTGGGGCCTGTCGGGGGGGGGGGGTAGGGAGAACATCAGGATAAATAGCTAATGCATGTGGGGCTTAATACCTAGGTGATGGATTGATAGGTGCAGCAAGCCACCATGGCACATGTTTACCTATGAAACAAACCTGCACAGCCTGCATATGTACCCCAGACCTTAACATTTAATTCAAAAATAAAGGCACATTGCTTTTCTTAAGGCAAAAGTTTAGCCCATATATCCATATATGTGTACACACGCACACACACGTGTATGGGCTGAGATATATATATATATATATAATAGATAGATAGATAGATCTATATATATATATATAAAATAGTACACTTGTGCATGATATATATATATATCGATATATATACATATCTATATATCTCTCTATATATATTGGGCTGATGGAAACTTGTCCCCTACAGAGTACATCTCAATGTATTTTACACTCTGTATTTTATTATTTCAAGACCTCTTAAACATTTTTTTCTTATTACTTATATCTGGCATATACAAAATATATTAAAATACTTTAGAACAAATCAATTTTCTCAACTCTCTAATAATAGATCATCAAGCTTTTACAGCAGACAGAGCATCTGCAAATAAATCTAATTTTTCCTTGTCATTTCCAATATTTGGACCTTTCATTTCTACTCCAAGTCTTAGTTTATTGTGCAGAATTTCCAATAGTCATATCTATACAGGGATCCTTGTTTTGCTCTTGGTTGAATAAACCTATCTCGATTTTGTTCAGTATTAATTGGCTTTGGATATGAGGTCAATAATCATCATGTTTAAGATCTATTCAAGAACAAAGCAGAGCTTTAAATTCTCTTAGTAGAATTTAAGGCAGGGTAGCAACTGGAGAGAAGAGAGGAAGGGAAATTTGCATAGTGCATGGTCAAGTTTTTGATTCAGCTCCTTGCCATCTATAGAAGCTGCTATTATATGTTCCTTCAATGTATGTGTTCAAACACTGTTGGATACATTTTAAGAAATAAATATTATTAGTTTTGAAGTGGGGCATGTAGCCAGTATCGTTAGTCCAGCTAGATCTAAGTGGACTAGGAATTATTTTAATTTGTATTTAGGTTATTGCTACCTCTGTCAATATCATACTTGTTCGAAGACTCCCAAAACTTCTGGGTTGTTATTTATCAAACTACAACAAGCAAATGAGCAGCAAAGCTTTCTATTTTTGGCCAACGTTAAACCATCCATCTAGCACCTCATTTTCTGGCTATATAGAATTTCTCCCAAGTCCACCTCTCCCAGAATATTGCACTCCTGCTTCCAAAACATTGCCTCATTCTGCATAGTTACAAGATCATCCCCCAAGCTGTATTTCATAACTTGTTATGCATTTGAGATATTCTGCATTTATTTCTTCAGACCTTCTTAGAACCTTGAGTGGACTGGAACATTTGGCTAGTCAAAGATGAGCATGCCCTCAGGAGTTCTCATCAAGGAAGTGGGACAGTCTTCAGGAAACACTGGCCCAATGGAAAAGGACCAAGTTTTCCAGCTATGTTTGCTTCACATCCTTGCCTTAAGAAAGAAGCCTCATTTACATTCTTCTCCTGTTAACCTCTGCAGCAACCCAGCTGGAAATCATCTCTCCTTCTTCTGGAAACCTATTCTAGTATTTTTGATAATTTTGTTATTTCCCTGAGTTTTAACCATACGAAAAGGTTTCTTTTTCTGTTACTTGCACATAGTAGATGCTCTAAATCAGAGTTCTGCAACCTTTTCCTGTAAAGGACCAGATAGGAAGGATTTTAGGCTTTGCAAACAGTATGGTCTCCTTTACAACTACTCATCTCTGCCTTTGTAGAGAAAAAACAGCCACAGACAATATGTAAATGAATGAATGTGGTAGCGTTTCAATAAAACTTTATTTACAAGAACAGGCAGCTGTCAGTTTTGCCTCGTTGACCACAGATGAGTTTCTATGATCTTAAAATAATGAAGTCACTAAAGAGGCATAGTTTTGTCAATTTGATACTGTGATTATTTCCTATATGCTATGTATATATTGTCTTCTGGGATACCAAAGCATATATGCATATATGTTCTTCTTGGTTTGCTGTTATTATTTGATGAAAAAATTAAATAAATGCTCTGCTAATATTTTTGCAAAAGGAGCATTTGTTATGAGGCAGGCTTTTGAGATGGAAAAGAGTAGGATACTGTTAGAATTATAACAATCTATTAATCTAAAGGAGTTTAAAGCTACCCATTTTTTTGACATAGCATTATCTATTATAGTACACTTGGTTCAAAAGGAAATAATATCTGTCCAGACAATAATCTAGGAATATCAGGACAAGGCAAAAACGGAAGATCTTTTTCTTCACAAATTCTGTGACTGGCTGAGCATGGTGGCTCATGCCTGCAATCTCAGCACTTTGGGAGGCTGAGGTGGGAAGATTGCTTGAGCACAGGAGTTAGAGACCAGCCTGAGCAACTGTATTAGGCTGTTTTCACACTACTATGAAGAAATACCAGAGACTGGGTAATTTATCAAGAAAAAGAGGTTTAATGGACTTACAGTTCCACATGGCTGGAGAGGCCTCACAATCATGGCAGAAGGCAAAGGAGGAGCAAAGTCATGTCTTACATGACAGTAGGCAAGATAGCATGTGCAGGGGAACTACCCTTTAAAAAACCATCAGATCTCGTAAGACTTATTTACTACCACAATAACAGCATGGGAATAACCTGCCCCCATGATTCAATTACCTCCCACTAGGTCCCTCCCACAACCCATGGGGATTATGGGAGCTATAATTCAAGATGAGATTTGGGTGGGGACACAGCCAAACCATATCAGCAATACAGTGAGACCCTGTCTCGAATAAAAAAAAAAAGAAGAAATTCTGTGACTGATATGAACACATTAGTTAATTGACCATTTCCCAAATTGCGTGTATTGCCTGTCAATAAAAACAGGATTAGTTGAAATGAAGACATGAATAAACTCCATATTATTTGGCTATTTTTGTCACTTCATATAAGTAATCAAGAGATGTTTGAAAATGTGTAAAATGAACAAAAAAGTATAGCATATATTAAAAAGAAGATAGGAATCACCCCAGATCTCACCACCTAACAGTAACTCTGTCAGCCTTTGGAAACCAATATGTCCAAGAGAAGGTGTATGTTAGTCTCAGAGTCCAGCAACACAAATATGCATATGTATTTCTATTTAAATAATCGTGCTATGTTTGATACCGTTTTCTATTCAGCGTTTTCTACTTGGCATCATCCTCAGAGCTATTTGTATAATGTTATAAATTCCATCTTGGCAAATCCCATAGATACTATGCTGCATCTTCTTTTAAGTCCATTTAAGCATCATTTGACGGGAGCTGAATGGGATCTCTTCCTAGAATGCTTCTCTCTTAGAGTTGGTAACTTCACATTCTTCTGGTTTTCCTTCCACCTCTCAGTGTTCTCCTCATCCTCTTTTCTACCAGCTCCTCCTCTAATCAGTTTCTAAATGCTGGACTTCCTGAGGGTGTGTGGTGGGTACTCTCAGCTCTCCATAGAGTCTCCGTGGATAATCTCAACTGTTCCTCATCACCTTGCTGATGATGTATGCATTGATTCTCCTTCTCAGATCCATTTTCTGAGCTCCCACTTCCTCCTTGATTTCTGCAAGTATGTGTCTCACAACTCATTATGTCCAAATGGGAATCTTTTATTATCGTCTTATTATTATGTTTCGCCATTCCCAGTTTTCCTAGCTTGATAAGGAGTATACTACTTACCTGGCGCCTCCTGTTAGAAGTCTGGAGTCATCATGAGGACCACTTCAATAGTTGAATTCTGTTCCATTCTCTATTCCATTTTCATTGCACATCTCTTCAAAGTGGTCTTGACTTCTGAATATCACAGAGACAAATGTGGGATATTTCAATGTACTGAGTTGTAAAACAATCCCCAGATCCCCCTCAGCTGACAGAGTGTATCAGACAGAATTGCATTCAGTTTCAGATAACAGAAAATAAATCTCCAGCTTCAGTGCTTAGCTGTGAGCTGCTGTGATGGCTCAATGATACCCTTAGGTAGCTAGGCTCATCCCTTCTTTTCCCAAGGATGAAGCAACCACATCCCTAGGCTCCAGAATTTCGTCCTCATGCCTTGTGGTTGCACGATAGCACAACTCCATGCTTCAAGATCCCTAGCCCAGAAAAAAGGAGAAAGAGCAAAGAAGTGAAGGTCTTGCAAGTAAATCTTTGTCTTTTTATATTAAAGAGCTTGCAGTCTCAGCCGCCCAAAGCAGCAAGGGAATCCAGGGGCATTGATGGGTTTAATCAGTCTCATTACTTTTCTGAGCGAGCTTGAGGTCCATTTATAAAAAAGAAGGAGATATACAGAGTGGATAGGCAAGAGACAGTGGTGGTCATGGTAAGTCAGGCACTAATAAAATTATCCAATGTCCTGTCTCCAAAGTAAAAACCTTGATGCTCAAGTATTAAAGCCAGCTGGGAAGTGCTCAATGCTCTGACAAATTCTGTCATGATGATGACCATCATCATCATTATTATCAATAACATCTTCAATATTAACAGCCCATATCACAGTAATTACTATTTTTAAAGCCTTAGGTCCACTACATTATTCCCTTACACAGTTATTCCATGTAAAGGATGAGGAAAATAATAAATATCTGGAATTCAAGCTTGCCTCTTGATGGGAGCTGTATTAGGGGAGGTGAGATATTGGTCAGGTGAAAGCCTTGAGTAGTAGAGTCTTAATGTCTTTGACAAATGGTGGTGCATATATCTCATGGTGGTGACATATATCTCAAATTAATTTGGAATGCTGAATTGCCTGGAAACTCCCAAAATTATTCTCATTCTCAGTCTGAAATATTTTGTAACACAAATTTATTTTAGAAAACAGAACTATGAGGATTTTTTTTTATCAACTAGACACTGCCAAAGAGGTGAAGGATGGTTCTGTCTCTCAACAGATGGTTAAATCATCAGCAAAACAAGCAAAATGTTCTCTCTTTCCCAGATGGAATTGCTGCTGCTAACCAAACATGGTTGGGTAAGAACTTCAAATCACAACAATGTCAATAAGTTTACAAAGGATCATCCATGCTGTCTTCCAATCAGGCTATGTGAGACAACAACGATGCATTATGAGATACTTGGCCAAGGTGAAGGGTTCAAAGTGTGGTTGGGAATGTCTGGGCTCAACTTGTTTTATTGTCTGTTTGTTTGCAAATACTCTCTTTTCACTGTGCAGCTAAATGGATGCATTTCACTGGCCTCATGAATACTTAGCCTTGACCAAATGCTTCAACACGCAAATGAGTGTTAGCCTCTAAATAATTTGTCATCTACAATGAGATACCTCTTCACATCCACAAAGATGGCTAGAGTAAAAAAATCAGATAATAGCAAGTGATGGAGAGGATGTGGAGAAATCAGAATGCTCATACACTGCTGGTGGGTATGCAAAATGATATGGTGGCTTTGGAAAACATTGTCACAGTTCCTCAAGTTATGTAAATTACTACAGCCACTATTGAGAAGAGTATGGAGTTCCTCAAAATCCTAAAAATAGAACTACTATAAGATCCAAGTATTCTACTGCTAGGGAAAGAAAGAGAGAGATAAATAAATAAATGAACTTGTACATCAAAGAGATATATCTGTATGCTCATGGGTATCGCAGCACAAGTCACAATAGCCAAAATATGGATTTAGCCTAAGTGCCCATCAACAAACAAATGAATAAGGAAGATGTGGTACTGGACAATGAAATATTATCCAGCCATAAGAAGAATGTCATCCTGTCATTTGCAGTAACATGGATGGAACTGGAGGCCATTACGTTAAATGAAACAAGCCAAGCACAGAAAGACAATATTGCACGTTTTCACTCATATATGGGAACTAAAAAAGTGGTTCTCATGAAGATAGCAACTATAGTGATTGTTACCAAAGGGTAGAAGGGAAGGGGAGAGATAAAGCAGAAATAAAAGAATATAAATGTATTTATTACCACTGAATCTGCATGCTTACAAGTAGTAAAGAGGATACTACTTTCTTCTCAGCACTTACTGCTGAGTTATTGTTGGAATAATGAATTAACACTACAGGTAAGTCATGTACCTAAGTAAGTAGTAAAATAGAGACAACAAGAAGAGTTCAGTGGAATGTAGAGCATAGGGCATGTAGTGTGGTCAGATATAATTCTGTTGGTGTTGAGTTAATATATAAGTTCTACTTAACTGGGCTTTCCCATGAAACTCGTTACATAGAAACAGCTAACAATCATTTCAATACCAAGTGAAGCCTTCTCCTGAAAGTCATGTTCTTTGCAACTCTCAATTATTGATTTTAGTTGGGATAAGAACTTAGAATGATAGGTGCTGAGTGTTACCTAGGAAAAAAAAAGGTTAAAGGATAACCGGAGATAACTTGACTATCTATGTGATGCCAGGATAAAGGAAAATCCTTCCTTATCATTCTACTGTTTTTTGATGGATAATAAATTGCCACAGACAACTGGTGGTAAACATGTAATTAGCAACCTAAAGATAGCTAGAATTAGCCAGACCAAGTAATTGATCCCAGGAAGCTGATGATAACTGGTCTATGCCAGGGAGCTGAATAACCATTTTCCTCAATGCAAAATTCCAACCTCATGTTAGGTATATCACCTCATACAATAGATAGCTACTTATCCAAGTGAGTAACTAGAGATTACTATATGAAGCCAGTACCTGAAATAGACATATTCTTCTCAATATTACTTCTCACATCTTAGTGACATAAAACTAGACATTTAGTGGTACCTAGGCAAACAGTTGAATAAACAACTAGCAATTACTAGGAAAACTAGTTGAACACAGGAAGTTCAGTCACCATTCTAGTCAATTCTATGCTCTTAATTTTTAGGATTGTTGACTAGGTACTATGGATATGGTAACTAGAGTTACCTGGGTAAGAGTTAAATACAGAATCCTCCATACAACTAGAATAACTGGTTGAAGGCAAGAAGTATAACATTGCATTCTTCTCAACATTTCTCATTTCTTGTTGCAATAATGAGCTAGTTCTGTCAATGAGTAGTAGTACCTAGGTTATTACAAAGCGAGAAATAAGAAAAGATGACTAGAATAAATATTTGACACCAGGATGGTGAAAAAAACCCAGTCTTTTCAAATAGAAACTCTTATATCCTATGGGATTAATAAGTTAGAATTAGTACTGGCGCTATCTCTGTGAGATGTGGATTTCATTGTGGGGATGGGGTACATACTCCATAGATGAACTGTTGGGTCATATGCTAGATCTATTTTGATATTCCAAGGAACCATTATACTGTTTTTCATAATGGCTGTACCAGTTACATGTCTGTCAAAAGAGTGTAAAGGTCCCCTTTTGTGCACACCCTAAGAGGGTTTCATTTTCTCCCCACCATTGCCATCATTACTTTTTTATCTCTTGACTTTTTAAATAATACTCATCCTAACAGGTGTGAGGTGATAGTTCATGGTGGTTTTCATTTGCATTCTCTGATTATTAATGATGTTGAGCACATTTTCATATACCTGTTGGCCAGTGTTACCCAGTTCCTGTCACATAAACATAATAATATCAAATAATAACAAATAAAAAAACTTGCAAAAAAAATACAGAGAGCTAAACATTACAAAACCCCCCTCCCCCCACACCCACCAGCCCGCGCCTTTAAGGAACTCCCCTGTTCCCCAGCCTCCTCCATCCTCTTCCCTCACCCGGACAGAGCCCCTCTGTGATCTCCCTGTTGTCCTTCCAGACGCCCAAGGCGGGCAAGAGAGGAAAAGGAGGTCCTGGAAGGAGAGGCAGGAAGGGGAAACGTGCCGCTGGGAAAAAGATGGCAGCCGTGGGAACCCCTGAGGCAGGGAGCGGGCCAGCACCACCCGGGCCCAGCGAGCCGCCAAGCCAGGAGCTTCCTCCGAGCGAGGTGCATGTGGAGGAGGAGCCAGTGAGCATCCCTGACCCACTGAGCCAGGAGACCCAGCTGGAGGATCCACTGAGTGACGTGATCACCATCTCCAGCACCACGTCCCTCAGCAGCAACTAAGTTCAGGCCCAGCCGCCAGGAGACCTCAGATATCACCCCCATGCTGATGTCAATAAATCCAATGTGTTGCAAAATGATCCCAGTGACTGCGTTCTCTGATGGCGGGGAGGCAGGGAGGGGTGGCGTGTGGGGGAGGGAGGGAGGGAGGGGGGGGAGGGTGGTGTGGGGAGGGGAGGGAGGGGGAGGTGAGTTGTGAGGGGGGGAGGGGGAGGGAGAGGAGGGGAGGGAGAGAGGTGGTGTGTGGGGGAGGGAGGGGAGGAGAGGGGGTGTGTGGGGGAGGGGAGGGAGGGAGAGGAGGTGTGTGGGGGAGGGAGGGAGGGAGGGAGAGGGGGTGTGTGGGGAGGGAAGGGAGGGGAGAGGTGGTGTGTGGGGGAGGGAGGGAGGGAGGAAGAGGGGTGGTGTGTGGGGTGGGAGGGAGGCAGGAAGAGGTGGTGTGTGGGGGAGGGAGGGAGGGAGAGGTGGTGTGTGGGAGGAGGGGAAAGAATGGGTGGTGTGTGGAGGGTAGGAAGTGGGGTCCTGCGGGGTTGATGTCAGAGGGACAGGTCACAGCCAGACAGGAGGATAAGGACTGCATCACAGCTGAGCACTGGAGACAAATTTCCCCTTTCACAGGATGACTTCACTTCTTGTAAGGTTTCCTTCTTCATGCAATCTTGGTAGCTCATACACCAAGTACCAAGAATCAGATTCTACCTACTTAGGTTTCATTGTTAAAGTACCTTTTCGTTTAAGAAACCGATGGAAGAATCCTCTTTCCTTTCAGCGTCCCCTCCCTACAATCTAATATAATTAAGAAGAAAAATTCAAAGTAGAGCAAAATCTATTATTTGAAAAAAGTCGTTCTATTTTTGCAACTGAGGAGACAAAAAGTACATTTCATATTTCCATACATTAGAAATACACAGGTCTTTTCTATACATAGTAGAATTTACTATATATAAATATATAAGTAAATATAATATATACAACTATACTATATACAAATATATAGATTACATATTTATATATAAAATACAAATATGGATTATATGTCTATATACAGATAATGTCTATATACATTAGAAATACACAGGTCTTTTCTATATATACTAGAACCTACTATATATTTATATATTAACTTCTTTATATTTACATATAGATTATATATAGAAATATATATAAAACATATTTATACGTTATATATAATCATTTATTTTAGAAGGTAAGGCGTTATGATTGGTGAAGCATGGTTCACAGGCAAAAAGAAGAAAATTACCACTTTAAGAAGAATAAAGTACAAAAATTTTCACTTTTCAATGCTCAGTTGTCCATAATTGCAATGAGAGAATAATACAGAACTTGCTATGTGTAGAAAAGACCTGTGTATTTGTAATGTTTATATGTGTAATCTACATTCATATATAGTTACATAAATGCACAGGTCTTTTGTATATATAGTAGAATTTACTACTACTATGTTCCTAATGTGTATATATATAAAATATATATTTATAAATATTTATATACATGGGTTTTTATATAAACACACAGGTCTTTACTATATACAGAAAAGACCTGTGTATTTCTAATGTGTGTATGTGTATATATATATATAATTTATATTTATCTCTATATATTTGTATATAAATGCCTCTCTATATATGTATATTTATATATCTATTTTTATATATTTATGTTTATATAGCTAGATTTCATATATGGATTATATATAAATACTTATACTTTATATAAATTTATCAATACATATATAAATATAAAAATATATTTATATTTTATATAATGTATAAATATAACTATATATCATATATAAAATATACATTCTATTTGTGATTATTTATTTTAGAAGGTAAGGTGTTATGATTGTTGAAGCATGGTTCTCAGGCAAAAGAAGAAAGAAAATTATCATTTTAAAAAGAATAAGGTAAAAAAATTATCACGATTTAATTTCCAGTCGTTAATAATTACATGGACAGAATAACTCATACCCTTTAATCTTATAATGAATAGCACATTAAACTTTTATGTGATTATGGGAACATGAATTTCCATGTAATAAGGGTGTGGGATGTAAAGCACTGGCTTTACAGGCAGTTTTCATTTGTTACACTGTACCACAGAAACAGGGCCTTGCCCCATGTCCTGAACAGCATCATTTTGTGGCATATTTCTTTTGTATTTCGTATATGGACATACCACATAAGAATGAGTATGCTTGGTATAACTCAAAGCCTGTGTATTTGCAAGGCTGTATTGAACCTCAACAATAACTATTTGTATGTTATGGACGGGAAACAAGTCCGAATGAAAAGCTCCTGCTGTCTTTTAGGAAAGCCTATTGGCTGTGGTTGTATGTCTCTTTGCAAAGGGAAATTGGTAAACTTTCTGCTATAGTTTTTTCCATAATGACAGTATAAAAACTGAAATAAACAGAGTCTTGTCAGTGGTCACTTTTGGGTTTGGAGAATATTACAGAGCAATTTAGCAATGTGTTTCAAAATTATAGTAAAGAATCAATTTCATGCACCTTATTTTAATGCCATATTTCCATTCAAGCTCAGCATGTCAAAACAGTCTATGATGATTATTTTGGTATTTAAAAAATTATCCATGGCTCTTACACCGTGTTTTTTTCATCATTTGATGGCAGGTGGAGCTTCAACTGCTGTTTGTTGGGAACCCATCCTGACTAGCTCTTTCACTGGGGCTTCATGTTTATTGTGATCATTGGCAGACTAGTGTTTCAGGCATTTTCAGCTTTGAAAAATTACTACGATTTTGAAATTATAGATGCAAAAATGTCACTGAATTTATTTTCACAAACTGTTTTAATTCATTATAGAGTAATAAGTGGTTTAATCAGAAATCAATAATTTAAATCTTTTACTTTGTTGGAGCATTCATAAATACTATATCTTCATTTAAGTCTTTCTTTATTTTACATATTAAATACACAGTTAAATTAGTTAATAAGAGTGTTAAATATTTTCCCTCCTTCTCCAACTACCCACAAGCTCAGGCTTAAAATAAACAGTGGAATGAGTAAAGAAGTAATATATCAGCAAAACAGTAGTTGCCTTTTATAACAAAATAATAGATATCAAAGCTTCCTGACGTTTATAGGCAAATCTTCTTGTGTCCCTAAAGGGCGGATCCCCTTGACAGCCGTCGCCAACAACAGGTAATCTTGAGGTTCTCAGCTGTCAAGGACAGTTGGGGGAAAAATTTGAAAACACCTTGTACATATTAAAGAGCTAAGCTTGAGATGATGTATACATACATGTGTCTCTTTCTCATTAGACCGCAGGAAATAGGACACACAGCAGGAAGGCCCATGTCGATTCCCCTTGACAATGCAGCTTTCTCTGCTCCTGACTCCTAAGAACTTTCTCACCTTTGCTCATTCCCAGCTTCAGATTTCCACACGTACAGATTGATTTTAGCCCAACGTTAATGCTATGAAAGACACAGAATTGCTCTCAAAAAACACTCTGGAATTGAAAAATGACAGGAGAAGCTCAACTCGATGGCTGGGTGTCAGAGGGAAGGCCTTCCACTGTTTTTGAACCCTGACACTAAGCTCTAGAATAACGGCAGCTGCAGCCTACAGGACGTGGGCATGTGTCAGGCAGGCTGTGAAATGCTCCCCATGCACGACCTCATTGCTCCCTCCACATCACCCCTATGGATTAATTGGGGCTCTTGAGAGACAACACCAACAGGATATCAGCAAAGATGGACGAGAGGAGATTTATTAGGGGAATTGGAGGGTGAAAAGTCTCAGGACAGGCTGTGTGCAAGCTGGAGCCCCTGGGATGCCAGGAGTGTGACTCAGGTCACATTCAAAAGCCTCAGAACGAGGGAAGTGGATGGTGTAACTCTCAGTATAAAAAGAGCCTGAAGTTCTGGTGTCCACTGGCAAGAAAAGAAGGGTCCCAGCTCCAGGAGAGATATGGAGGAAAGTGCCTCTCCTCTACCCTGTTTCTTCTATCTGGGCCCTCAGAGAATTGGATGGGGCCTGTCTCTACTAAAGACATCTTCCCCACTCTGTCCACCAGCTCACACCAATCTTCCTGGGAATACCTGAGGCTCACTCAGAAACAATGCTTTACCAATTCCCTACATATTCCTTAAGGCAGCCACGTCGACACCTGAAATTAACCATCACACCCTGTAAATGGGTCCTCCCCACTGGACAAATGAGACAGACAGTTTGGGTACCTTTCTTATAGTGCTTATAGGTTATAGAGCCAGGATTAAAACTCAAGTCTGCAAAGATCATTCCAAAGTCCACCCTCTTAAGGACTGCTGCTCAATGCCGCGGAAGCAGCACTGTATTACACACTGTAGGAGGACTGAAGAGGCATTTGAGACACATCCCCTGCTTTAGGGAGCACATCAATAGCTTGTATTCATGACAGGAGTCCCGAATCTTGTGACTCCACAATAGACCCCAGAACCAAATATGAATTGGCATGCTTTAAGGTGTGCATAAGCTCTGCAGAAATCCTAAGTAAGAGCAAGATGATTTTAGGGCTCAATTCATATAGGGAAGTTTTTATAGAAACAGTTTTTAGCCAATTCCTGAAAGAAAATGTTTTTACTAGTAGAAAAATGTTCTGCTGGAGAATAAGTACTTGAAGGGGTTTTGG